>MU185022.1:0-10614 GCA_016904865.1 Pissodes strobi | reverse complement strand
AAAAATGCTCTGTAATTCACTGGGGAGTGTGGTGCTAGCTCCGTAAGTTTGGTACTAGGTAGTGCTAGGTGGGTGTAATAGGGTGCTAAAAAACTAAAGCTATTGGACAACCGGGGGAGGGGGGGAGGGGCACGGTAACGGACCCCTCTAATCACTAATAAAAGTCAATAATTCAAGGTGGGAAACTATGATAATCGCACATTAAATAACAAAAAAAAACGTAAACAGCACAACGAAATAAAACGGTTTCCAGGTGGTTTGTGAATGAGGTTGCCAAGCCGTCATCGGCGCGCGTCACTGTCACCGTTCTGCCTGGAAAAGCGATGACTGCTCTATCTACGTTCATTTCTCGAGATGAGTGACAAGGAAATAAGTATAGGAAGTTACGTGAAACAAAAAGCGATAAAGAACAGTGGGCAAATTTACTGGACCAGTAACCAGTCCCTCCTCTTGTCTCTGTCCATATTCAAATAGTGACCTGATAAATTTGACGGGTAATTAATAAAAAGCTGCTAGTTTGGAAAGTGAAAAAAGTGTCATTAGAAAAGGAAGTTTTTTCCAGCTTGTCAAATTTGAAAAGCGTAGAGTAATATTAATTTTTTATTGTTAATTTGATTTACTAGTTTTTATACATTTTATTTACTCCAGCCAATATAGAACTGCGAATAACTTTATTATGATTTCAACAGGACTCTATTTGAATAGATGGCCGATGCTGTCAGTTTGGGAGCATATCTGACATTTTGAATTGACGGATGTGTATGACGCGACAACTCCTTTTCAAGACAAGCATTGAAAAATGTATTTCAACATGTGTGTAATATTAATCGTTTTCTTAAGGATCTAAATAGTTCTTTTCATAGGTAGTCGGAGGAAAAATAGTGTATATTACTCTGATTTTTTTTTCAATTTATGATTTCCGGCTAACACCTCGCGCTCAATAACCTCAAAACGAGCACACTTGTTATGTAATATACCAACTGAAAATAGGTAATGAAAACTTGATTTCAACACTCGTATAATATGACGCGTTTGTTGAAAAATCAATAGGGCGCTTTTTGTGCAATTTTCCTAAGGGTTCGCAGGAAAAATTTAGTTAACATTACTAATGTGATGAAAATTTGCTTTTAACCTTTGGGTCAGCTAACGTCTGAAAACCTCTATGGTTGAAAACTAGTACTTTTAACGCTTGTTATCTAATATAGTATTATATATCTGTATAGATAATAGATGAATCTCATACAGTGATATATAATGTATTATTTCCAAATAAATTTTAAGATTCCTTAAAACTCAATTCACACTCTCTAATCCAAACCCCCCGCTGATATCAAATTTGGGGTCTTTTTGTTTAAACTTTGTTTCTCAATCCATCTCCTGAATATTGGTATTGTTCTTGTTGACTAATTTAACTGCGACTCTACACAAAGCCAGTAATGATTTTACTAAAACTAGAACAAAGTACAATACCCAACCGTAATGGCGAATGCAACGTAGGCAAAGTGAAATATATTATTTGGATTTTGGATGTTAAACAGGAATAAAACGCTACATTTCGGGGTTTCCGCTTAACGAATTTAAATTAAGCTTTTACACTTAGCTGGTCTTGTAATCGAGGCACATAGTATCGTAAGCCTACGGCACATTTATTAAAATTCAAATTACGTCTTACTTGTTGGTCTGATTAAAATGGTATTTGCACCTTAGAATTTACTTATGTAACATTGCATAGTATATTGATGCGCTTAGAGGAATATTCCATTCTTGTAAATCTCTACACAAAGATGAAATTTTCTTATTACTCATAAAAGGCGGTGATACCAAAGGATTATGAAAAAGTAAAGGATGATCCCATGAACGTGAAAGTGTCCGCCGATGGTGTCCTGACGTACGTGCGAGATTATTTTAATTTAAGTAACAGTTATTTCGATTTTGTTTCTAAAATTGCATTTTGTAGAATACTTTGCCTGAATAACTCTTGATTAGTTATAGAATCATGGCTGATATATGTTTTTTGGGATTTATTTTATTATGTTACACAATCACACAAATCGGTTTTACTATAGTTGTGTATATAAATAGAATAATTCGGAAGAGGAACTGGTAAAAAACACCAGAAGCACGTTCAGTAAAAAATTTAGGCTTTACAGGGAGTTAGCAGATTATCTTTGCATGATCCAAAAATTATGAAAATGATGATAAATTGACCTGTTTGATATCTGAACATGCATTAGAATAATATAATATATTTTCACACAACACAATATCTGCATGTTTGTGTTTGCTGGCTAGGTGCCCTGCAATATACTCTAGGGCACCATGGGTCCTTTTCTGATGAGACGCAGCACCACCATCAGGATTTTCTGCAGAAACTGTTGATTTAATAGATAAAAAAGAAATGGATGATGGATGAATGATGAAATGATAGCTTGTTTCATCTTTTTTTTTCTAATTCTTCGATCATGTCGATACTTGCAGATTTCAGCATTTTTGAAACAGTGAATTCGTCTGTAGTCAAATCTTCAGTATTTACCTTACTATCAAATATGCCAGATATTTTGCCCAACACAATCATTTCTAGGCGATAAATCGCAGGAAATGAACTGGGGTGCTCATTATTATTTTTTAAATCGATGAATCAACACATAACCCATGAAAACCAGTAAGTCTGGCCTCCTTTCTATTGAAATGCATGGAAAAGATGCTGGACGTGCATATGGTGAGTATCCACTAAATGCCCATCAACATGCGCATCAGATCGGAGAATCCACAGAATAGCACTAAACAACCTTGGGAACATAACATAAACGTTAGACAACATGAGAATCGCGGTGGGTATGCTCCTAGACATCGAAGGAGCATTCAATAATGCATTACCAAACTCGTTATATACATCATTAGCTTAAAGAGGGGTTTAACCACCAGATAAGGGACTGGATCGGGAGCATGTTAGATGCAGAGTAGCCATAGCAACCCTACAGGGGGAGGGCTATAGATTCAGGGCTGTTAGGGGTGAGGTTGTGCCGCCCCTTCTGTGGTATCTCCTGATGAATGGCTGCTAGAGGTCCTCTCGCTGTGGAATGTGGATGTGCAGGCATGCGCGGATGATCTAAGAAGCAACTCGCAAAGAACTATCTCAGAGGATCTTCAAGAGATGCTAATCGTGGTCTCTGATTGGTGTGAAAGGGAACATATATATGTGTTTCTTCTTCTTCTCGCGTATCTGCGTACACATCAATATGTATGTCTGACATCCCAACAGCAAGGTCATCTTAAGATAGAACAAAATATTCTTGATTAGTTTTATTCGGGGGTATAAATTTTGCTAATTAAACATACATTTTTAAAGCTTATAAAAATGAGGCACCTGACAATAATAACTCATTTTGTACCTCGTTCATAATTAGTTTTCTTAAAGTGACTTGAACAAATTCTGCTTGTATAGGAGCAAAATTTATTCTTTCAGCAGGATACGTTAATCCATTCATTTCAAATGGTTTGCTAAACTAGGCCTCTTGCTTTTGGAAAAACATGCAAAATATTTTTTCTTTCCTCACAATCCTCACTCTAATTTGCATGATAAGTGATATTATATCCATGTACAGCATCATCTGTATGAATTCAATTGCAGTATTGGTCCCTAAAAATAGTAGTAGGTAGAATGTTATACCAAAGTTTACTAAATAAAATATTAGTTCTAGCACTCTTGAAGCACGCAAAACCGGCTAGACCCCTCCCCTTCGTCCCGCTCGAGGAACCAGCCACCACCGATGCATACGCATACACAGTTGTTTACAGTATTTGTTGTTACAAAGTACAAATTTTTACAGAGTATACATGTATCTGCCGCACGTTTGTGATCTCAATGCATCGAAGTTCCGACAGTGAGTGAGGCAACTTATATCTATTCCGTAAACTTTGGTTATACCTGGTATATTCATTATATACTTGGGTAAGCAACATACCCAATTTAAAATGTACACCACATTCTAAAATCGTACATTTGAAAAATAAACTACCATAATTCTACTAATAATATTGCATTCTTTCACAAATTTTATAATATCTCATAACTTCACTTACCTGGTCAACAATATCTCTCAGATTACCTATCGCTAACAGGCACTTTGTGTCTCTGCTTAAAACTGAAGCATTCACAAACACGAAATTTGCTTTTGTGCACACTAATATAGTTTATACATTACATTTACCTACTAAACCATTACATGTTCATATTTTGTTCAGAAATACTCAAAATTGTCCAAAAACAACATTAGAATAAATATAACATGAACATAACACAAGGCTCGCAACAACGTCATGACAATCTTAAGATGCGAGGAACATAGCGAATGCAGTACTTTTGAGCATCCTATCCTTGTTCGTAATTGTTGGGTAATACCAAAGTTGTAAGTTCCATTTCAAAAACATGCTTAAAAATAATAGTATTAGTAGATAATGCTCTTAAAGGAGATAATGTTCATTAATCTTAAGAAAGGGTTTGATTGCATTAAATGTGAGAACATTCCACCAAGATTATTGGTCAAGCTATCAACAATGCATAATTCCGCATTTCAAAGAACTGTACTTGCTAGCCAATTAATGACACATATTCAGGGTAATACCCTTTTACACCCTTGATTGTAAAACAATGTTTGTTCTGACACGAGCGAGCAAAAACTTTTGTCTGAGAGCCAAATAAATTTCAGAGAACATGCATTTTGTTTCAAGCTCCAAAGTTGTTCGGTTTTTGTAGCGGACGAGAGAACACCAGAATGTTTTGCTTGTTGTTAGCGGGACAAATAGATAAAATAGAAAACCGCAAGAAGTATTACATCGATGTTCCATTTTGTCGATGTAAACAGCGTCGCGCTCTAGGTAAAATGTAAAATACCAAACGGAACACACATTTTGTGTGATTGCGAAGCACAAGAATATGGATGTGCGAAAAGTCTTGGAACGGAAGTAGTACAAATTAGTCAAGTATATGTGGGGGACATTATAATACGAACACAAAAATATAATGTACTTTTAACAATATACTTATTTCACAGTGCTTTATTTGCAGCTTTTAAAAGCAACAACATGCAAAGTTGCATCTCATTTAAAGGATTTTAAGAGTGAAATTTTCTGCGTGATTTAACCCTAACTGTTGACATCTAAATTATACTAGCATGAAGTCTTCTAGAACAAATATACTTTATATCACTTCAGAAAAGCATTTATTTTGTCAGTAACCTTATTAACCTGTGAGTAACAATTATACATGACCTAAAACAATGATGTCAGGAATGAGGTAGTTTATGTTTGATTAATCATTGTGGGTTTTTAGTATTATCGTCGGTCTTCTTTATCCTGCCAGCAATACATAAGATCATACAGCTTTAGGTACGCTTTATTACCTATTGAAGATGTTTGTAAATTTGATGGCAACCACTTTGGCGTTCGAGGTGGACGATCTTGATTTGACCCCGTTCTCTTTCTTGGTAAACCCTCCTAAGAGGAGGTAGTACGTAAGCCGGATAAAAAGTTTAAGAATTTCTAATTCGCCCTTACGGGGATAATGTTATTTCGGGCTAGAGAAATTGGTGTAGTTACCAGTTTGGTGGAGGAATTTAATTGACTGTAGATTGGTTGGATTTTGCCTGAAGTCAAGATTTTTTTTGGTAATTGACCACGTGCGGAAGATTCTGAAACAAAATTCACCGCCTTCCCTCCTCTTTGGGGTGCCTGTAGGAGGGAACCTTGTTCCCATTCGTTATCGCCACCAAAACTCTATGTAACTAAGGTTTTTTTATTTGGAGCGAGTTAAGTAGCTAAAAGTGTCTAACCAAGTAGCCATCGGTCAGTCAGTTTAGTTGGTTGTCTTAATTTAGTATCAACTGCAGCCACAGATTCTGAATATCCAGGTGGGCACTAACTCAAATGCAGCTGAGAGTTCATGGGCCCTAAGGCGCCTAAAAGCCTATGTTCAGGATGCCGTAGTGACCAGATAAGTGTAGCATAAGTTGGGTTGGGTGTGGTACTATGTACATCGAACGCTTGTGATCTTTACATATAATGTAAATGGCGTGTTTTTAGTATTTTCAGCTTGTATTAAATTGCGTGTTTTATTTCTTTCTGCGTTATAATGATATAAATATTTTTGGAACCGTTTAGGTGTAAGCATAGCTAACCAACCCTAATTTAAATAAATATACCTCTGGTAGGGATACTATTTCCTAGTATGGATCGATGTGTACTCATAGTATTTTTTTTTTATTCATATCGTACTTCCTTATTCTTCAGTTTAATATATAGTGGGAAATGACAAACATTGTCATTCCGTCTGATTAACTCTCTGGTTATAATATTTTTACATAATGGAATTCTATAACCTTTTTTGTTAAGGTTTATTTATGTACAACTGCGTACATGTATACCATGGTAGAGGCGCACAAGGTTTAGAAATAATAGGTATTATCCTGATGACTCTTTATTGGTAGCATGGTGAGAGGATACATATCTTATGGATATTGCGTTTATTATTAATTTGTTGAAATTGATTTTGATCTTTCGTAATCATTTTGTGTGTTATATTGTTACTTCTGATATGGCTTAATGTACCTAACAATTGTTCGATCACTCTTTTGTTTATTTTACTTCCATTATAATTAAATTTAATTCAAATTACAGTCTGTATGTATAACTGAATTTTTCTATGTACGGCTATGGTTTGGTAGGGAGCCAGTTCATTTTTTTCCATTTAATTCAAATGCCGTGAGCTATTGATACCTTGCCCTATATGGTCTAGTTCTATAATTGTGAGCATGTGTTAACTTATTATTATTTGTTTTTATTTAAACACATTTTTTTCATATTTATATAATTTTGTTTGTTGAAAGAAACATGACAACACTTGAGTCAAACCCACGTTATCACGTACGTTACCGTTTGTTTTATTTGCTGTGATGTAGATGTAGTTAAGTATTATCAAGACGGAGGACCTTCTAGTTTGGGTCTGCGGATTTAGTTTTTTCAAATTAGTGGCGCCCTGGTAAAAACTGCCGATGAGCAGTCGGAGCACATGTTGCGCTAGCCGCATCCTTAAGGGTAGGTAACTCCTTAGTTATTTTATATTGCTAACTCATTTAAAACGATTTCACGACCAACAAAGGAGATTAAGAAGAGACATTCATCTAAGAGCTTTTTCAGAGTTCTCACCTTGGGACACAGATTTCTGAATTTATATAACCATTAACCGAAACTAACCATTAATGGCCAATCGGTATTGAAACAGGCGAGTGATAATAAGATTTTTAACGTTGCTTATTCTTAATTTAAAGTTGTCAATAAACATACAGGGTGTTCACCCATAATGTGCCCCCCCTTTAACTTTGTTAATTTTTAAGCTACAAAAAAAAATAAATAAACAAAATTGTAGGGTTTTTTATGTAGTTTTTGCACACTTAAAGAAACAAAAAATTGTATAGTATACAGGGTAGATCAAAAAGAACCATTTTTTAAAATCTAGCCCCCATTTTTTATTCGATTTTTCGATTCTACCTAAAATTCTAAGCATTTTTAATGTAACACACTATATGCCTATTCCTAATACTTTAGGAGTTATTGACAGTTGAAGTCGCTATTTTTAATTAAAATAATAATTCTTTTAATCATTCTTAAAACAGAAATTACAAAAGCACTACTCGAAGCAATGAGGTCGAATTGAGGAAACTCAATATTTACACCTCAATGACTTCAAAAGCTAAAAAAAAAGTTATATTCTTAGGTGGCTGTTGCCATAAAAAAATAAAAGAACAAAACAAAATAGCGACTTCAACTGTCAATAACTCCTAAAGTATTAGGAATAGGCATATAGTGTGTTATATTAAAAATCCTTAGAATTTTATGGAAAATCGAAAAATTGAAAAATAAAGGGGGGCTATATTTAAAAAAATGTTTCTTTTTGATCTACCCTGTATAATGCACAATTTTTTGTTTTTTCCTTTACGTGTGCAAAAACTACATTAAAAGCCCTACAATTTTGTTTTTTATTTTTTTTTGTAGCTTAAAAATTAACAAAGTTAAAGGGGGGAGACATTATGGGTGAACACCCTGTACATCATTCTTTTAAATAAAGTATGTTATGTAAGACGTAGTTGAACTTTACATATTGTTGTATGTATTTTGGAGAGGACATTCTAAACATCATATTATTATTTGTGTGAGTAGTTGCCTATGAAATTAACTCCTCTACAACTACCACGTACTGACAATGGACATATTGATATTAGACATGTTATTTCGCTAGCATAGTATTTATTCGCGAAATCCAGTAGCCGCTAAATCTACATTACAAGGTACAAGCTTGCCGGGAGCGTTTTAATTTTCCCAACTTTGAGGTATCAAGCCATGCATTTTAAACATATATTTAACTTCGTATACTAGTTTATTAATCAAACGCTTTGTTTGACAACCGTGCATCGGCAGGCTAAAGCTACCAATCATTGATCCCCATAATTACAAAGAGGCGCTGTATTTAACGGTATTACTTAAATTCAAATATTATTGTAATTTATTAGGATGCCCGAATAATTTTCTGTTTTCTGAGGTTTCGGTAATAGCAAAATTATTACATATATGGCTGAAAATGGCTATCAATTTTGAATCCGAACGTAATCAAGGCTTTATTATGTACTGTTATAAAACAATAAGAGCTTAATGAACAGTTCCGATAATAATTATGAATTAATATAGTCCCAGTAATGAACTTACTGCGATCATTCTATAAAAAGCGCAACACCCTGTAATAACAACAAACAATAGCATCTTTATTTACTTTCTCATTATCTCATTTGATTGTGAGCTTTGCAGCTTATGAGGCCTAAAAAAGCGATACAATGTTTTCGCATAATTGAACAATTTCTCACAATGAATACGGGTTTTTAATTCTGATTGAATTTATATCGTTTCATTACTCGTTATTCTGTAATAAATGTCGGTATGATATATTAATAAACAATAATTTTGTATGGTTAGAACGGAGCACTGGAATGAACAGTGATTCATTCGTTAAGTTGTTGTTGAGTGAGAGACGTTTAAGAGGTTCTAGGCTAAGTTGTAAAACCGTCGATTTATTAGAAAACACTGTTTATCGAGCAAGTAGTGTTTGTGTTGAGTATTAGTGACTAATAAGTTATAGTGGTTGCTACCTACTGTATTTTTAACTTGTGAACATGGCGTCAAAACGTCAGCCTAATATTATTCAGTTTTTCTCAAAGGAAAAGACATAAACAAATGTAGATTTACAAAAAGATGCAGGTACAGTTTTAGTTTTATTGTATATTTTAATTATGTTCCTATAGTCCGTTTAGTCCTTTTTTAAAATAAATTAATTTGAAAGCTTCTTGCATTGGCACAATCGGAAATTTCGTAGTGATGTTGATAATTAATACATTTAAATTAAATAAATATGTTGACATAGCAAGAATTACTGAATGAGCCAGTTTGGGTTGTTTAATAAAATAATAAAAAAAACAATTTTATGTACAGGGTGGCCTGTTTATATTGGTACTAGTGTTGCCAGATGTCTTATATTTCGCAGAATGTCATGGATTCCTTACATGGGTGCCCATGAGGACGTCAAATATTCTGTATTTTATAGGAAGCCTTGCTAAAATAAAAAGATATGTTTTCCGTAATTCCGGCTATTTCATAACTTATGAGCCAGAGCAAAAGTTGGAAAAAATTTTCTCTGTTGTGAAGTATTTCAAATTTCAAATCCCTGAGAAATAAAATTTATCAGAGAATTGAACTATATTAGAGTTTCGATCCTTCTTCTTTGCTATGAAGTATTTCAAATTTAAAGTCCCTGGGAGATAAAATTTATCAGATATCTGTGGTTTGGAACCTTCGGCAAAATGCACTAAAACAGAGTTTTATACACAGTGCGGAAACAGAATTTCGCACTCGACGCGCGTTTCACTAACCATGTTAGCATCATCAAAACTAAAACTAAACTTAAAATCTACCTACCTTTATTTTATATTAACTGTTTGCTTAATCAAGCGAAACCAAATAGAACCAATCCTGGAATCTTACTTGTCACGCTCGATCAACCAATACAATAGACCGTAGGGAATAGGAATAGGCCCTCTACCTCTATTTAAACTATTTTTACATTTAATAATCTCTACATTTTTGTATGCGTCTAATAATCTATCAGATATATTATAAAAAAAATTTAAATTCTTAATTGTTATTATATGATTATTATCAAAAGGATGCTCGCCAACACTTGATTCAATATCCTCCTGATTCTGCTAAAGGATTTTTTAGAGAAGCATGCATAAAACAGATATATAACAAAGTGTATTAATACTGTTAACTCTCGACCTGGAAAAGGAAAAGCATAATTAAGAGATTAAAGGAGAAAGAGGTTTCTATCTGAAAGCTGACAATGGTAATAAGGTTGTTATATTAGACAAAAGCGAATATTTTCAAAGAGTTGATAATTTAATCGAATCCTGTCACATCTCAAGGAATCCATTATCTAAGATGAAAAAATGTAGCAACCTTATTTCTGATCAAATTAAATACAAATTATCTGTGAGCAGTCCTACTATGCCGAAA
>MU185021.1:111183-124805 GCA_016904865.1 Pissodes strobi | reverse complement strand
TTTGGCTGCATGAGAATGATTTTTCAAGACCGCATCACGGACACGCTTCGAAATTTTCGTCTCGCAAGAGAGATAAAGTATATGACTCCCTCTTTCTCTCTCGCTCTCCTTCTCTCTTATGGCATCGGTAAAGGAGTATTCGTTTCTATCACGTGTACTGTGTTACACGCACCTTTTTTAATGGAAATCTTTGGAAAATGTCAAATTATTAAATGCTTGCAGCTCCCATTTTAAGAAATTGCATTGAAAATATAAATTATAAAGATATGTTACAAATTTCTTTTAGGAAATGTGGTCTATTTCTATTCAGTGAGAATTGTGTAGATTATTCATTAATCACCTTAATCAGAATATTGCGAAACCATGAAATGGAAAAGGAGAGAATAAATGGTTATTTGATATTTGGCGACAAATGCATGCAAAGTGTAAGGAGACAAAAGCATGCAAATGAAATGAAGATTCCAAAGATCATAATAGAAAATACAGTTGCAGAGAATGAAGAAATACCAAATAATGTTCTGATGATAGTCGACGGTTGTATTGTTTTGAAAGGAGATTAAATCAACGAATTTGATACAGAAGAAACTAAAGAATCACTAGATATTTTGTTGCATAATGAAATTGTAAAACAAAAGGACGAAGGGTCTTATAAAATTGACAACAATAATGATGCAATACTTAACAAAGGAAATACTAAACCGATTTAAAAAAATTTACAAGAACGATCAGTCAGTAATTTTTGCAACTTTGATAGAAGAACCTGCTGGAAAGAATATAAATGACAAAGAAATTACTCAAGAGAGTAATCAGAACCCGATTAATGAAAATGTCAAAATGTAACTTACCATTTACGCCAACCAGAGAGAAAACCATGGTGAGAAACATAGACGGTGAAGAAAATATCGAAGGAACCCCCGAAAGTAATATTCTAAGAAATGCCAAAGGCAATGAAAATATTGAACAAATATAATCTCAGATAAATTAGTGATAAGAATTGCAAGGTGCAAAGAAAACATTGAATAAACACTACAAAAATACAGACGGCAAAGAAAATATTGAAAAAATACGACAAAATTACGTAATACAGATACAAATCCGCCAAAGGAATACCTTCACCCTTTAAAAGTGTTCTTCCCTACTAGTTCAGAAGAAAAAAAAAACAAAATTAAAGGAAAAGACGTTTGTGTTTATCTGAAAACTGGAAAGACTATTGGCCGGGATAAACAATTGATTTTTACTATTGCTTAAACCATAGGGGGTATCTTAGTTATTAATTAACCACTTTTAATAAACTGTATTACCATAGGGTAGTGAGATTATATCTATAGGATGAACTAAAACATGTATTCGGTTTGATTTAATTTAATAATGCAGGTATAAATTGCATTTGAATATGATAAATATAAATATACAGTATTTTCTATATTAATTTCAAGCATTCATCCTTTCACACATACAACTAATATTACAAAAGAGGTTATTTATAAAGTGAATATCTACTGAAAGTTCTTGATTTTGTGATTTAATCTGAGTTTTCTGTCTTTAATTAATTTAATACGTTTAGTTTTCTCCAACTTAGCAACGTTCACACATCGGACCTTTGAACCTTGACTCTGCTTTACCTGTATCTTCAACGGGGAGAGATTTTGCTTAGTTACTTTCTAACTTAATTTTTGTTTGTTTTACGGAAACCATCAAATCCCGCTTTCACCTTGATTGCTGAAATTATTCGACCAGGAATGTCAATCCGCCATCTTACGTTCCATTTTCCAAAGAGGACGTTATCTTTCTGGCTTTGAGAAATTGGGTTAAACGGCCCAAAAGAGGTCTTTGTCCAATCTTGGACAAATATAACTGAGATGCACTGTGCTTAGAAACTGAGAAAAGTGGCCTAAAAGGGTGTGACTTTTTGGCGCGAAAACGAGAACAGAACTTTCGCTATTGATCGAGTGAAAGTCTAAACTGCACTGCACTTGCTAGAGAGCGGTGCCTGGACCGATCTAACACATTTAAGTGGATGTAAGACACTTTTAAACTAATTATTTGCCTTAAACAGTGCTAGGACAGGGCTAGTTGTTTGATGCGGAGCGGTGATTCGACCGACGCATCACGTTCGAGTGTTGACAAGACACTAATAAGATTAATTTCTTCTTCTAGCTAGCGCCTGGCGGCAAACTAAAAGTCGGCTGAGAGTGGGGATTCGCGGGAAAGTAAGCGTGGGTTTTATTTGAGTTGAGAGGGTGAAAACCTCTTCTTTCTTTTTTTGACACACTGCTGTTTACTGAACACTGACAGAGATACGGATATGTTAAATTGAAAACGATTACACAGGATTGAATTGACGGAATGACATTTAGCTTTATATAATGGGATCGACCATCCAGGTTTGGACGAAGGGGTAATGAAGAACTGACATATGCTGATTTAAATGCACAAATTTCTGTTTACCTGGAGTAAAATAAATCTACTCGTGGATCAATTATGGCTCATTCATACTACATACATACAGGGTGTTATCACCAAACTATACGATGAGAAATGACAAGTTAATACACTTGTTGGGATGTTGCCCCAACAACTATTACAATTAAAAAAATGAAACAAAAACGAAAAAAGAAAATGATATCAAAGAAAGGAAACGAAAACGAAAAGAAATTACGGATCATTCAAAGAAATGCTAATTTTATGGAAAAATAGATATTGAGGATTCTCCTTCACTTTCCACTACTACTGGAATTTGTCTCCAGGAAACTGCATCCCTACAGATTAATGAAAATTATTACGTAATTCTAGAACTTGAAACAATGAAATACCCAGGAAAAGTGAAGATTTTAATAAGCGGAAATGGCCTCATTCGGCCGATGATTTGGAATATACTTTTAGTGAAATAATTTCGCCACCAAAGCCTCTTAACAACAGAAATAATTTTTACAAACACACATACATACTTACACTATTAAAATTCTGCATCCCTACAGATTAATGAAAATGATTAGGTACGTAATTGTAAAGCTTCAAACAATGAAATACCCAGGAAAAGTGAAGATTTTAATAAGTGGATCCGGCCGATGATTTGGAATAAAGTTTTAGTGAAATAATTTCACTACCAAAGCCTCTTAGCAACAGAAATAATTTTTAAAAATACACATACACTATTAGAATTCAGCCACTCTTTTGGTACGAATTATATATACATAAGTACTTACTTAAATAAATATATTAATTTTTTATTTATATCCAACCCTCTTAGAACGTTTATTACAGGGAACTAATAATAAGTATCAATTAAATTATTAAAGTTACAATGTCACATACAGAATTAGATGCTAAATGCATATCAGATTTTAAATCAAGTGCAGTATTTTTTTTTAAATCATTAAAAAATGTTATTGAAGATCAAAATTATATCTAAGAGGCTTAAACATATCAGCAGATATATGTGTCAAGATATGGTACACTTACTGTTCAAAAACCATTTGAACATGTTTTAAATTTAGCGATTTAATTCTTATTATATTAATATTCCACGCCACTGGGTATCGCATTCCAAACAATGCATTTTAAAAACTCTCGGCGACATCCTTAGCGCCATCTCTTGTCACAACGTTTATCTACTGCTAAAAGCAGAACGGCTTCGAACAATACAATCAACGTATTTCCATTGTCTTTCACAAGCTTGGGTCAGCTACAAGCAGAAACGCATCCGACCAATCACAATGCTTCCTACAGCGATTACAGTAAATAGCCAGCTAACCCAACCTAAAATTCCAATCTGCATTAGAAGATCCTTTACACAAATAGTGCACTATATAAAAATCGGCCTCTCCTATTGGTCGATTCGCATGGCCCTCCGCTCGCTTTGCTCGCAACGAGGGCTCAAGAAAAGAAAACTAACCAGGTGCTAACCCAAACTAACCCAAGACATACCCAAAATCGAGGAAAAACTGTTTAGAAAGATAATCTTTAAATAAAAAAAGCAACGGGGATTGAACCCGGGCCGTCCAGGTGAGACCCAGCTGTCTAAACCTCTACACCACGAGAGCTCTTGACAGAAATTGATTGCATCACGAAGACATATTGTAATACGAGATGGATCGACCAATAGGAGAGGTCGATTTTTACATAGTGCACTATTTGTGTAAAGGATCTTAAATGCCTATAATTTTGGGGGTAATTTTGCCCTTTATGGGAGTGATATGTCAGTAGTGGGGGTAAGTTCACGCGCCAAGGGATAAAGAAAGAACGCGTCATTAGTAAGTAAGTCCGCGCTCCTCGTGGCACTCGGCCATGGAAGTTGTTCCCTGATTCTCTCACAAGTAAGACGCTATAGTAAGCGTTCCCTTTGGCATTCGGCCATGTAAATAAACTCACTCGTTTACAGTCACTCTCTCTCTCAAAAGCCGAAAAGTAAACGGCGTTTTTGGCACTCGGCCAATATTCTCTCTGCTTTATTATAATATAAAGTTTCCCATAAGTGCTATTTCCATTTCTCGGAGTGTAGCCTATCTATGCAGATCACAGGGCGGAAAACGCACACGATCTGACGGCAGCACACCTGAACAACAGGCAAAGAAGCACAGGGCTGGAACAACCACCCCTGGCTTATCCTATGGGGCGGCACTGCAGGGCATTAGAGTTGGTATAGTCCACACTGATGCCCCAGCTGCCTCATTGGATAACAGTCAAACTAGGCTGATACAGAACGCCATAATGACGTCTGTAGACAAGCTCACGGAAGACGGACCCCAAGTCCGCTTCCTGGGATGTGCAGCTAGGCCAGGCTGGCTGCGAGTGACTTGCGCTGACGACGCGAGCAATACATGGCTTAAGAACGTAGTAGCCGTCCTGGAGCCATGGGAGGGTGCTCAACTTAAAGCCGTCAGCGGAGTCGACATACCAAAACCACATATATGCATCGCATATATACCCGATGACAACGACAAACGGTTGACATCGGAAGTGGTTCTTACAAGACTGCGGAATATGAACCGCAGTCTAAACACTCGGGAGTGGACAATTCTACACCGGAAAGAATCAGGTCCAGGACAAACCTGGACATTCGCCATTGATGACGAATCAATGGCGACTCTGAAGGGGATGGACTTCAGACCCTTCTTTGGCTTTGGACAGGTCCAATTCCGTCCTAGGCCACGGGGGGAACGAAGAGATGCCCCACGTGAACAGGAGGCTGGCACTTCCGCCGAAACCCCTCAGGAGGAAGCTGAAGGTAGGGTTGATCCTGTCTTCACAGAAGCTTCTAAACCTGAGACCGGATTGGTGGAAGCAACAGCTTCAACATCGGGTGGCAGAGAGGGAGCCATATCCCTCTCAAAAAATGTCGCACCTCGACCAGGCCCCCTGAAAGGGAAAGGAAAGTCCATCCCTGGCAAGGGGACCAAAGGGTCGAAAAAACAAGGAGGTAGGGCCCCCTTGGATGAGCAGACTGGGAAGAAAAATGGAAAATAAGACCATTTTTCTGCAGGCCAATCTGCAACATGCCAAGGCTGCTTCATACATCCTTGGCAAAACTTTTAATGAAGGGCGGGTAGATATCGCCCTTCTCCAGGAACCCTGGCTATCAACAACAGGCCAAATAAGAGGCCTAGGTAATACATCAGGTAAGATAATTTGCTCTGGAAACAGACCCAGAGCATGTATCTTAATCAAAAACAACATGAAATTTTTCAAAATTTCAGATCATTGCTCGCGGGACATGGCGACAGCGCTTGTCAAAATACCCATGGGACAGGGCACAACGGATATGATCGTTTGCTCTGCCTACTTTCCTGGGGACGCTGAAGCAAACCAACCTCCTCCAATTGAAGTGCGGAACTTGGTCGCCTACAGTCGGAGGAAGAACATCCATCTACTGGTTGGATGTGATGCCAATGCGCACCATGCAGTGTGGGGAAGCACGGACACCAATCAAAGAGGTGAGTCATTATACAATTATTTACTAGGGGAGGGGCTGGTTGTTAATAACAGGGGCTCTGAACCAACCTTTGTAACTGCCAATAGGCAGGAGGTATTAGATCTAACGATCAGTGATAATTTCTTATCCACAAGAATCTCAGATTGGATAGTGTCATCAGAGCCTTCGTGCTCTGATCACAGACATATTCTCTTCAATCTGAAAATAGGGGAAAGACCCATCTTTGAATACAGGGATCCTAAGTGCACTGATTGGACTGGTTTTAGTCTTACCCTTCAGGTGCAGATGCGGACCTCTATTGCAAAGATATCAAATCGTGATGAGATTGAGCTGGCCTCAGAGCAACTGAGGACAGCCATAAATACGGCTTATTATGAAAACTGTCCAGTCAAGACTAAAAGGGACAACAGAGGAACCACTTGGTGGAACAACTCCCTTGACAAACAAAGGAAGGAGGTTCGTAAACTCTTTAATGTAGCTAAAGAGACCGGCACATGGGATCAGTACAGAACTGCTCTAACGAACTACAACAAAGCCATCAGAGAGGCAAAAAGGAATTAATGGGAAACCTTCTGCCAGGGCATAACAGATGCACCTGGCAGTGCAAGGATCCATAGAATCCTCTCTAGAGAACCCGTTCAGGAGTTAGGATCGCTAAAACGACCTGACGGATCCTTTACGGAATCTGGCATGGAGACGTTGGAGCTTCTGGCTAGGACTCATTTTTAGGGATGTCGGATTTTGCATAATGATGAGGAGGAGCCTGTTTGGGACCGATCAAATCTGCCAAAAGCGGGTGATTGGATTGTCCCCAAGAACATCATTAATGCATCAACAATTAAAAGTGCTATTTTATCGTTTCAGCCTTTTAAATCACCTGGTGAGGACGGAATATTTCCAGCACTGCTGCAGAACGGTCTGGAAGTATTAACACCGTTCTTAATCAAACTTTTTAGAGCCAGCCTAGCGAGTACTTATATACCTAGCAGCTGGACTAAGAGTGGTGTACATCCCAAAAATGGGACGTAGGGAATCAACACCTAACTCATGGAGACCTAGAAGTCTGACCTCCTTTCTGTTGAAATGCATGGAAAAGATACTCGACGTGCACATCAGAACGGGTGCACTTGGTGAGTATCCACTGAATGCTCACCAATATGCGTATCAGACCGGCAAATCTACAGAACTAGCACTAAACAACCTTGTCGGGAACATAACACAAGCGTTAGAAAGCAAGACTATCGCGATGGGTGTGTTCTTAGACATCGAAGGAGCATTCAATAATGCATTACCAAACTCCTTATACACAGCATTAGCTGAAAGAGGGGTTGAACCACAAATAAGGAACTGGATCGGAAGTATGTTAAACTGCAGAGTGGGCACAACAACCCTACAGGGGGAGAGCTACAGATTCAGGGCTGTTAGGGGTGTCCGCAGGGCGGAGTTTTGTCGCTCATTCTGTGGTCTCTCCTGATGGATGGTCTGCTGGCGGTCCTCTCGCTGTGGGATGTGAAGGTGCAGGCATATGTGGATGATCTAGTAATACTAATAAGAAGCAACTTGCAAAGAACTATTTCAGAGGATCTGCAAGAGGTGCTGACCGTGGTCTATGACTGGTGTGAAAGGGAGCAACTATCCGTGAACCCACACAAAACAGTTATAGTACCATTCACAAGGAAGAAAAGGCTGGAAGACCTAAGACCACCTTCACTCAAAGGAAAAACTATCCCATTTGCGAATACAGTTAAGTATCTGGGAATTACCTTAGATAAAACACTTAACTGGAATGCGCATCTGGATAAAATTGCCGCAAAGGCGAAACTGTCATTATGGACCTGCAGACGCATTTGCGGCAAAACATGAGGCATACATCCCAAACAAATGCACTGGCTCTATATCGCGGTCATAAGACCAATGATAACATATGGGGCAGTAGCTTGGTACTCTAAGAGCTTACAGAGCTCCGCGAGAATCAAATTATCTACCTTACAAAGACAAGCGTGTCTGGCAATTAGTGCCGCTTTCGGCACTACACCCACGGCAGCGCTTGAGTGTCTTCTAAATCTGCCACCTCTTTAAATAGTACTGGAGAAGGAGGCTAGATGGGCGACGTATAGATTGACACAGGCGGTGATCAACAATCCGCAGGCGATCATCATGGTGCCCAACAGGCTGGAAAATGCCAATGAGCAGGACAGTGTGTTGGGTCTACCATCAGATGTTATGCCTACCAAAACCACCTATTACCATGCCTATGACGTCCTCCTACCAGAGAGGAACGAATGGGCGAAGGACTCTGAAAATCTGAGAAGAACAGAGAATAGTTGGTTCACTGACGGCTCCAAGACCAATGATGGTACGGGAGCTGCTGCATGGAATAAAAATGGTAAGGTTGAGCTTAAATGTTCCCTAGGCAAACATGCAACCATTTTTCAGGCTGAAGTTAAGGCCATTGATATGACTGCACAGTGGCTCATTGATAAAAACTGGAAAGGCAAGTCAATCAAAATTTTCTCGGACAGTCAAGCAGCTCTAAAAGCTCTTGATTCTAGCCGTTGTTCATCCAAGACAGTATGGAACTGCCTGGAACTACTCACCAAACTAGGGAGAGAGAACAAACTTACATTGATCTGGATACCTGGAAATACAGGATATGAAGGAAACGAAAAAGCTGATGCTCTTGCGAAGCAGGCGGCCGCAACAGCCTTCATAGGACCAGAACCAGTACTGGGAATAGCTTATAACACAGCTAAAGAAGCCCTCTCCAGGTGGACACAAAATCAATTTGTAGATAATTGGAGAGAGTTACCAGGCCTAACTCATTCAAAGTTGGCGGTGAATCTGCCATCAGGAATGAGAACCAGACAGCTTCTTCAACTTGGCCGGCAGCAGGGGCAGGCTGTAATTGGCATGTACACTGGCCACTGTCGGCTAAGAAGCCACATGAACAAGATAGGGCTCTCCGAAGAAACGGAATGCCGCTTGTGCTTGGAGGACGAAAAAACAATGGAGCATGTTATATGCCACTGTCCAGCAATGGAAAGAACCAGACAAACAGTCTTTGGAAATACTCAAATCACACTTGCAGATTTGAAAACTATCCACCCCAGAAAGCTGTTCGATTTCTTGAAAAGGATCGAGCTTCTGGCATAGTGGAAACACAGATGTGAGCCACAATAGACCAAAGGTCGCAGTGGAGGGTCCTATTTGGACCCACTCACGTGTACAAATACAATACAAATCTATGCGACCTGCATAACGTGTTTTACAATCCATTTTGTTGCGTGTATTAAAACCGCATTTCTACAAAAGCATTCCTGGTATGCTATCTTCTTAAATTGAAGTTTTCTCTTACACACTCATACAGTGGGATGTTTTCCAGTGCAATTTACTCTGCAAGGTAAAATAAACTCTTGACTCTACAAACAGAAGTTATTTATGCATATTACTGCATATTTCAATTCACTCCAACTTGAGTCATTCTTATTTGCAAGAAGTTGAAGTACATTGTATGTAGAAGCTAAGGAGAGACTTAGTAAGTGTTTTTAAGTGACTTTCCCTGTGTTGGAAGATAAACTGCTCAACGGTTGAACGTTGTTAGTCAATAATTGGTGAATATATTGTACATAGTAGCTTATTGTGGACATTAGGGTAATATTTATCCTTTTATTATTAATTGTATATTACTGTATTTCATCTCAGCGTTATCTCAGTTAATCAAGGTCACACTGAGTGGTTTCGTAGGAACATTTAACTGGGTTTATCTGCAAGGTTGTATTTATAACCATATACTTTGTTAGGATTATAATTGTGTATGCAGTTCTTTGGTGTTTATAAGTATTGTTATTCTGATATGGAGTGAAGTCGATACCTAGCACTGACAGAAATTGTCTATATTCTAGTACCGTCGCAATTAAATACTTTAAATTTTTATATTTGTTTATTTATGAGCTTAAGTTTTGTTCAAGTAAAATATTATTTTAAAATATTCTTATAATTTGACTATTAAATTGTTTTATTTTCAAAATCACTTTAGAACTAGCCCCTATGCTATGGTAATTTATACTGCCCATACGCGCAGCCTCTGTTTGTTTAGAAAATCGACCAAGATCGAATCTACAACACTTACCTTATCCTCCTAAAACACTGATGAAGCAATATTTGAAATTTTTTCATGAAAAACATGTTCCGAAAGGCCTATTGGCCAATACTTTGATGAAATATGTACACATATGCAGATGAGAATAAGAAAATCAGCAGAAGTGCAGAATTTCATTGGATGGAGGTCAGGGAGGCATTTGAAATTCATGAATATGTTCCGAAAGGACTAATGCGTCAGCACTTGATGAAATGTGTTCACATAAATGCAGAGGAGGCGAAGAAGACCAGCAGAAGAGCAGAATTTCTTCGAAAATAATCTCACTGGAGGGAGACATTTAAAACTCTTTCAAAAAGAAGTTAGAAGAAATGTTTCCAAGCAGGTGAAAGGGAAAAACCATACCAGAAACCGCTAGATATTTGCTTCATAGCGCAATAATATCCCCCTAAAATAATTTCACTGACGGAAAGATATTTGAAATATCATCAAGAAAAACATATTCAGAAAGCTCTGTTGATGAATATTTCTACTTGGAAAATAATCTTTCAATTCCGTGAAGAAGTCGAAAGTCTGTTCTTCAATACCTTGACGACATATGTCCACATAGGTGGAGACCATCAATCAGCAAGATCTTCGGATTTACGGTATTTACGAATATATTCATGAACAAAATATATAAATATTCTAAATATTACATAAAACTTAACAGGTTGTAAGAACGTCGTTCAGCCATGTCGCAAGCAGTATAGTAGGTGGGAGTCGTGTTCGGTTATTTCTCTTCTAACTTTGATGATTCAGACCCAACCAATCTGGTATAGCGAAGGTCGCTACAGCGCGGATTTATTTCACGAATGGTTGCCAACTTCTACCACGATTAAGCGATTGTCTTAAAGGATTGAGATTAGCATTATTATTTCGAATATTATTCGGGGATTCACTATGTTGACTGCTTCAGAAATATTCAGATATTTACAGTCGTTTTAAGTCCATTGAAAATAATTTTTCATTAGGATCTTGAATAATGAATCTACTACTTCTGAATCATTGCAACATACCTATCCAAACTACCTGAAATATTTTCAATAATTAATAAGAAGTTTACCAGAAAATACCAGCGATTGTTTTAGAGTTAAATACGCAGTTCTATGGGTCGTTTTAATAAAAATGAACAGAGCTCGTTTCCCAATGGTGTTAAAATGTTAATCCACACAAATATGTTGTTAAGTAGAACGGCAGGTTAAGAAATATTTGGAATGCCGGCATTTGTCATTAATTTTAGATTTTCGTATACGCATTTGTCGACTGAAATTAATCGTTTCAGTTATGCGTATACATTACCATAATTCGACTATTAAATTTTAATGAGCCGTATTATAAGATTTGGGCAATTAATTGTCAGTGTTGGCAATTGCCCCTACGTTGCCTAACCAAGAACAATTTAAAACCTCCTCGTCCTTAATAAATTGGATCATTAAAATATTTAAAGTGTAGATCACGATTTCAAATTTCAATATCTTCAAATCTGTTATATTTGATTAACTTTCTGTAAAACTAACTAGCCTAAATTGGGAGGGTTGAGATGAGGCAAGGCTAATGCCAACATTACCGCATATCGATAACACCTAGAAAAGACAAACTTTGGAAAATTTAAAAAAATTAAAATTAATTAAAGATTTGTTAGTGTAGTTGAAAAGCTTTATGTAAATGAGGTATAATTCTCCCAGGAATATAAAAAAATCATATGGGCATTGGCTCGAAAATGGTTCCTTTCCAAGCGTAAGCTTGACTGATCCTCTGGACCAGAAGGCCGTGAAACTAAGAAGAGCAGTGGCCAATATGGCCACCCGAGTTGGGACCGAAATTAAATGCTGTAAAGGGTACATTTCAAGTTTTTAATATAAAACTTGTATAAAATTGTGAAATTTGTGCATTTGCAGTAAACAATTTATGCAAAGGAGGTAATTTGTTGTGTTAATGGTAAGGACATTGTCCTGTGTTCATGAAAATAGACTCCTAGCCTTATTACACTACGCTATACTACCTAATTATTCTACATTATACAATTAAAATTAAATACTTATAATTTGTAGTTACGGAACGACTCATTGCTCTGGTACAAGGTGTTTGTAGAAACAAATATCTATTATAATTTCAGAGATGGCTGATATTACCTTGTAATAATAATATCTATATTTATAGGCAGTGACTAGTTATACAAACTGTATTTTTAGAGGCTGTGCCTAACATATATATAACAACATATAATATTAATTAATTATGTGATTTTTTTTATTTTTTACCTAAAAAATGCTAAACAAACCACTGTATATTTATGAGTTATTAGCCATAGTCCGTATTTTTTACGGCGAGATATAATTTTTGTTAAACTACTTAGAATTATTATTATATTTCTTTCTGTGATGTATATGGCTTCTAAACGATTTTTTGTTGTTATTTGGTAAATGACATGTAATTAACAATTAAAAATAATTTAGGTATGTATTTTTTTAAATCAAAAAGTAACAAAAGTACTTTATATATGAATTAATACGTTTTCTATTGTCAGAACCTTCTCCCTACTCGCGACGCCATCTTAGATTTAGACATCAGGCCTTCTAGTTCAGAGGGTGGTGAGCTGACAAATAAAAATTTCCAAAATTCGTTAACCATAACTGATTCTTGTCGTCAGTACTACAGAGTTTGAAATTATCTGTACTAGAGGCGGAGAGATAAAAGAGCTGGCTAAACAAAATGCAATTATCTAAATCTATCATGTGAGTGTTGAGATATCCATTGGCGTTGAAATTGAAGGTGTTTATATTTCAGTTATCTTCAAATAATTTTCATTATAGACTATTGAAGACGAAATTAAAAAAAAAAATTAAATGCATAAAAATGCATATACACCAAGGCCTTGTCAGAGCCGTCACCCTACTCGCGATGCCTTCTTAGATTTAGATATCAGGCCTTCTAGTTCAGAGGGTGGTGAGCTGACAAATAAAAATTTCCGAAATTCGTCAACCTTAAACTGATTTTCGTCATCAGTACTATACAATTTGAAATTATCTGTACTATAGTGACGAAAAGATAAAAGAGCTGACTAAGCAAAATGCAATATCTAAGTCTGTCATCTGAGTGTTGAGATATCCATTGGCGTAGGAATTGAAGGTGTTTATATTTCAGTTTTATCTTCAAAAAATTTTACATTATAAACTATTAAAGACGAAATTCAAAAAAAAATAAATGTATAAAAATGCAAATACACCAAGGCCTTGTCAGAGCCTTCTCCCTACCCGCGATGCCATCTTTGAATTAGATAGCAGGCCTGCTGGTTCAGAGGGTGGTGAGCTGACAAATAAAAATTTCCGAAATTCGTCAACCATAAACTGATTTTCGTCGTCAGTATTACACAGTTTGAAATTATCTGTACTATAGTGGCGGAGAGATAAAAAAGCTGACTAAACAAAATGCAATTATCTAAATCTGTCATCTGAGTGTTGAGATATCCATTGGCGTAGGAATTGAAGGTGTTTATATTTCAGTTTTATCTTCAAATATTTTTACATTATAAACTATTGAAGACGAAATTCA
>MU185021.1:42542-111173 GCA_016904865.1 Pissodes strobi | reverse complement strand
CAAATATTTTTACATTATAAACTATTGAAGACGAAATTCAAAAAAAATATATATGCATAAAAATGCAAATACACCAAGGCCTTGTCAGAGCCTTCTCCCTATTCGCGATGCCATCTTTGATTTAGATATCAGGCCTCCTAGTTCAGAGGGTGGTGAGCTGACAAATAAACATTTCCAAAATTCGTCATACATAAACTGATTTTCGTCATCAGTACTACACAGTTTGAAATTATCTGTACTATAGTGGCGGAGAGATAAAAAAAGCTGGCTAAACAAAATGCAATGCTGTCATCTGAGTGTTGAGATATCCATTGGCGTAGAAATTGAAGGTGTTTATATTTCAGTTATCTTCAAATAATTTTACATTATAAACTATTGAAGACGAAATTTCGTCTTCAAAATTTAAAAAAAAATCAAATACATACAAATGCAAATACACTAAATGCGCATTGTTTTTTACCAATAAAACAGGGTCTGATTCTCAACTTTGACGCTAATCCAACAATTTATTTTGTTTTTTAATTAATACCCTTCTTTTCCGTACATTTGCACGTTGCACGAGGATGAAATGTACTCATTGCGCAAATGTCTTACCAATGGAAAGCGCTATAAGGTTGCAAGTTTCTAAACTTTGACGTCAGTCCATTCTGTCCTGTTAAACTAGTGCTCGTTGAGTGTACTTCTATACAAGTGTCTAGTTCTCCTACTGACTTGTCAGTGCAAAAGCCGTATATGCGTAATGACCGAATGTATCGGAATTATCCATGTCTTCACGGTCTAGCGAAATGCCTTCATCGCCTCGGTGGTGTAGTAGTTAGACATTCTTCTAGTCATTTGTGCGCTGCGGGTTCGATTTCCGTGGGTCCCGACAGATGGTTTGTTTATTATGTTTGTTTCTTATGAATTTACTTTTTTCTTAATTTTGGTTAAGTCTTGGGTTAGTTCTGGTTAGTTCTTGTTGGTTGCGCCTCCGTAACGAGCGAAGCGAGCGGAGGGCCGTGCAAAGCTATAATAATACCTATTCTTCTTTCGCCATTGCGCATGCACGGCTTTCGCATCGAACATTTAGTTGGAGCGCTAGATACTTGTTGCGTCTATCTCTTTCTTTCTAATGCCAACATCACAAGGATACAAATACGCCCAATGCAAACTAGATTTACTAATTATTTAAAATTTAATACTTATTCTGTTTTGAATTGACAAAAAACTTTAGAAGCCTATTAGATATATAGATACTAGGTGGAAGTATTTTACTATTTTACAATTTCAAAGCAATGTTACACGACGAATTGTAACATATATTTACTACTAGCATAATCCTCGATCATAATATATGAAATACCTTGTATATATGGCAAACCTTTTTTTTTAACTATCCGCCCGAGTCCTCCCGCCTAATGAGTCCTGGGCTTGCGCGTGCATCATAAACACATTTGTGATAATTAGTTGCCTTTATGGTTCAGAGAATTGCTTTCAGTGAACCTAGTAGCTCAGTGTGTGTTGTGATACGACGGCCGGGGTTCGATTCCAATGGCAATACCTGTTTTTTAAGGTTACATTTGTGAAAAGTTTTTTTCTTCATTTTGGGCATGTCTTGGGTTAGTTTTGGTTAGGTTTTGTAGGTTGCTCCCCCTTAGCGAGCGAAGCGAGCGGAGGGCTATGCGTGAAGTAAATAAAATACAAATGTAAACATTGTGATGCGCGCGCCCAGGACTTGTCAGGCGAGAGGACTCGGGCGGATGATTCCAAAAAAAATGTCTGCTGCATATGTCTATTCTGAATGCAATTCACGTAGCTCTAGCGCCTAGAGTCAAGATTTAAAAAAAAAACGCAGAACTAGGAGCACTGATAAGCTAACCGATGAATCAAGAACTGTATCTGAAAGTTAAAGGTGTAAAAAAAGCTTCCCTTTAGGATTAATCTAGGCGGAGGAATACTCTATATCGGGATGGTAGCCACAATAAAAGATGTCGTGGAAGAGAGGGAAGAGGGCAGCGCTCTGGTCCATCAGAACAAGATTGTTCAGAAGTGGAGAGATGCTTTTCAGCAATTGACCTTAAATTAGGGTAGGTTCCTGGATACTCGAAGAGACAGAAGAACGGACTAGACTCGTACGCAACAATGAATGCGTGCTTTTGGAGTCGTTCCTAGAAATCACGAAGCAGCAAATCAAAAAGGTTCTGGGCTAGTCCCTGGAACAAGAGTGGACAAGTTTCAGCAAAAAAAAATGAGGTCCAAGACTTCTTTTCACTACCGAATAAAGCCTAAACGTCCTGGATGTTAACAGACAACAAAGGCCGTATTTGTATCCCCCCCTGCGATAAAATTAAAGAGAAGGGGGGAGGAAGAGGAAACCACTCTTCAATAGGTGTGAGGCGAAGAATGAAGAATCTATCCTAATAATATCATATTCCTAAAACTACTGAAACGCCTATTTATTTTCGCCGCAGTTTCTCAACACTTCTTCACAGTGTGTTTTTGGCCCGCAGCTGATATTACCAAAATGGTGCAAGGTGTATAGTCTATCAATATCATAGGTTAACGATGCTGCTTGTATTCCGAGCTTTCCTTGTGGAATTGCTTTTGGTTGTCATTATTAAGTTAGAGAATGCAGGGAAAACTTTCCCAAAAGCCCTTGCTTCAAAGATCTGCTCTAGAACGACATCCAGATCATCAGGAAATTTAACCTGTCATATTAAGATGGAAGCCAATAGGTAAATTCTGAGGCAGGCATACTGCAAGGGCTTTCTAGGTATTCTGACAAAATGTTCGTTACGCCTGGGGAGGCTTCACAACTACTACCACTACCACCAGTCAAAGGACTTACCAGTGCTCTAGATTGAGAATGAACAAGTTCCAGTAAAGAAAGACAAGCTAAACGCTAATTTGCAGGACCAAATAGTCTGGCTGCTAACATAAGTGTTAGACAAACTCTCCCAGTTTTAAGTCTCTCTCGTGGTAATATTGACGAGATACTGTCAACTAAGGATACATTTGGGCAAGTGGAGAAACCAAGGAAAAGTCCTGCCCTAAGTGGGCTCTTCATTAGAAAGAGGTAGTTCACGCAAAGTCTCCTTTTACCACTTCGACAGAGATAAGGCATGTTGGAAGAAGACGAGACCCTCTTTTAACCGCCTGGCTATGCGTGAGGCATTAACAAAGACTGCGACATGCACGAGGTTTTTGATTCGGCAGTCTTGCAAAAAGAGGACGTAGGATGCAGGCTTTGTCCCTGTAAATATAGAGAAGTTGTACAAAAACTTAACATCATCGGCTGTCTAAATTAAAATTATGAATTTTAACACAAACCTGATCGAAATCGACTGACTAGTTTTTATAAAATTCGATTATTATAGATCGAAATGTTAGGGACGCTAAATTGACTATTTCCGGTAGTCGCTGTAGGAACCACTGTGATTGGTCGGATGCATTTCTGCTTGTAGCTGACCTTAGCTTGTGTTTTGAAATAAGTGGATTGTATGGTTCGAAGCAGTTCTGCTTCTAGTTAAACTGATGATGAATAAACGTTGTGACAAGATGTGGCGCTAAGAGTGTCGCCGCGAGTTTTTTAAGGGCATTGTTTGGAATGCGATACACAGTGGCGTGGAATATTAATATAATACAAATTAAATCGCTAGATTTGAAAACAATATGTTCAAATGGTTTTTGAACAGGCGTTATTAGGGCTTTCCGACTACTGCTACTACTAAATTGCTTAGGTAATTAAATCTATACTATAGAGTGTTTGGCCTAAAAAGTCCTAAGATATTGAAATAAACAAGCTGAATTGAAGAAACGTATTTAAACCAGATAATTTCGTAAGACCTTTTTCAGTGCTTTGCTTATACACTTCTCTTATATTATAATGAGGCAATAGGCAATGAAGCCAGACAAGTACTTATTAAACATTTGAAATGTTTGAAGCTTATCTCTAGGCCATCCGCATTGTTATAAAATATGTAAATGTAGGAGCAATTTCACACTGTACAGGGTGAGGCAAAGCCTTTTGTGGTTCAAGTGGTTTAATTTAATCGAAATTCCGCCTACGTATGAAGAAAGTAATTTGCATCATAGATAGATATAAATATAAATATAAATAAGGAGATTTTGTTATTGCAGGATTTCTCTTTCTAATCGTACTAATTTTCTTGTAACTTTTACAGTGATTGCAAAACACCTTAAAGACAAAACTCAGGTTGTAGTTAGTTTTAGAAATACGAAAACGGTTTTGATTAAAAAACAGTGCAACAGTGTTGCCATTTAATGATTAATAATCTAAACAATGTGGACATTAAAACGATCTTATTTTAAATAGTATTGTTTGCAAGTATCTTTTTCCAACCACTATATATAATACCTACTAGCATGGGAATTTTATAGATTCTAATAATTACTGTTATATAAGGAATGGTCATTAAATTAGCTTCAAAATGAGCGTTAAAGGTAAAACGAATCCGAGGATGATGATTTTTCCCGTGAAAGGAAATGCAGGTATGGAGGTCAACTTCTAGGACACAATGACCTAGCAATGATGCAAGCAAACAGGGTGGCCCAAAAGTGAGTCGAGTTGCCATGATGGTTTTAAAGATAACTAACAGAAACCTGGACTCAATTCGAGGTGTTTGTACAAGGTGTTTCTTTTATATATTGACCCCTCTAGAGGAAAAGCTGTCCCCTGGATCGAGAATGGAGAAGTTTCAATAGAGAAAACCTATTGACCCTTTAACAAATAAATTAGAACTTATTTTGGAACTCGCATAAAGTACCTGCTTGCTACTTAATGACGGAGTGCCCAGGCGGAGAACATGAGGAAATTCGCCCATCATTACGTGTGATTCAAATTACTAAGGACACTTGGTATAACTACATTTAAAAGGAGGAAAAAATTGTTTTGATTTACATAAACGTATATTCGGACATCGATTACGGAAACAAACATAATAATTGTGAAAATAAAAACTCCAGAGTGAAAGTGCGTAAAATCGAGAAATGTCCAATGCTCGTGGTATCACAAGCCAGCGGTTTTGTTGACTTTTTTCCGTCGTAATCTTGTTACTTCTGAAAGCAATTCTCGACGGTGCCGTTTCCCGTTTGGCACGTGACGTTATAAAACACCATTTCGTATATACGTGGTACCATTAAAATACCTATAGTTCGGTAGTGCGATGTCGCGTATGTCGATAATTCCAGCGAAGTACTTTTTGTAACTAATTTTTGCATTTAGTTCCCTATGAATGCCAATGGGTGCATGAAATGTCATTTTTAGGCACTTGCATGAGTGATTTACACTGGATTTATGAATTAAAAAAGTTCGCAATGTTAAGATTCAGTTGGCGGCAGTTGAAATTTTAGTTCAAGATGAACTAATCAGATCATCGAGTTCAATTTATAAACTCAGTTGGCGAAGAAACATAACCTTAAGAAACCCGTGTGGGGTTGCTAGTCCTCCATCGGGAGCCTCCCCATATGGGGGATAAGGGAACGCCTCCCAGATATGGGTGGCATCGGGGATATGAAATACCCGGGGCTGACCAAAACTAGCATGAAGCAGGGCAGCAGCTGCTTCATTCCTGGAACGAAGCTATCCTAGATTGCCCTAAAGGTTCGTTACCAGATACTTACAAGCGGCCATCACATATGATCAAACCGGATGTAAAGCTGCGATGAGGAAGGCAACGGGAAACCACCTCATTAAATTTCCCAGGATAGGTCTTGAATAACCAGGTGTTAAAAATCTCCGGGCCAGTCATGAGAAAGATTGCTACATGGAACGTGCGGAGCATGTTTCAGGCAGGAAAAATAAATAATGCTATCAAGGAGATGAAACGACTCAATATAGAGATACTGAGAATCAGCGAAATGGGATGGCCAAACTTGGGACAATATCAAACAGATGAACATCAAGTATTCTATTCGGGCAACGACAATAACCAACACTACAATGGTGTAGGTGTCATAATGGACAAGGAAACCAGCAAATCAGTAAAGGCGTTTGTTCCAGTGTCGGACAGAGTGCTTTTTATAAAACTCCACTCGCAGCCATTTGACGTCAACATCAGCCAGGTCTATGCACCAACTTGTGACCAACCGGATGAAAAGATAGAAGACTTTTACGAACAAATTGCGGATACCCTGAAGTTAGCGAAAAAATCAGAGGTGAGATTTATCATGGGCGATTTTAATGCCAAGGTAGGAAGTATCCCATGAGGGGAGATTACTGGTAGATACGGTTTAGGACTAGTTCAGTTCTCCCAGGAACAAGATTTCATTGTATCAAACACCTTCTTTAAACTTCCAACCAGAAGACTCTACACGTGGAGATATAGCGCCCATACCCCTGAAAAAAAAATAGATTTCACACTTATTAAAACGCTACAGGAACTGCATAAAGTCCGCTAAAACATACCCAGGTGTAGACATAAACTCCGACCATAATCCAGTTGTTGAGGGGAGGCATTATTCAGAATACAGGTTCTAATCCAAAGTGCCGGGACATATGGTGGCCGTTTACGCATGTTTCAACGACTATGAGAAAGCCTTTGATAAAGTTAATCACGAAAAACTTATCAATATTCTCAAAGGAATAGGATTAGAAGAAAGAGACCTCAGAATTATAGCCAACCTTTACTGGAATCAAACTGTCCACATAATAATCGATAACAGCGCGTCCGACGAGATCAAAATCCTGAGAGGTGTCAATCAAGGGTGCATGAATGGAAGCTTGGACCTTGAATGCCTTTGAAATGTGGACGTACAGATTGGCATATTGGGAATGAGCGAAACCAGATGGCCTAACTCAGGAGAAATATCAATTGTCCAGACAAGAATATATTACTCTGGAAATAATGATAGACAACACCGAAATGGAGTGGCAATAATTGTCGACAGGATCGCTCCAGTTCGTAACTAGCTTTTTGCTAATATCGGATAGAGTAATGGCAATTCAACTTCAAACACCCCAGTCCAAGGTCAACATAACTCAAATATATGCCCCAACTGCTGATAAAGACGAAGAAGAAATAGAACAGTTCTACAATGAAGTGGAGCAAGCGCTAGATACCACCATACCTAGAGACATTACAATTATGATGGGCGACTTCAATGCGAAGATAGGACAAGGAAGTGAAGGAGACTTCGTGGGAAATTTTGGATTGGGAACACGGAATGGTAGAGGAGACAGACTGGCCCAGTTTTGTCAAGAGAAAGACTTCATAATTACGAATACCTATTTTAAACTCCCACCCAGAAGATTGTATACGTGGAAATCACCAGCGGATAATCCAAATAATGTAGTCAGAAACCAAATAGATTTCCTCCTGATCAACAAGCGATACCGCAATTCAATAAACTCAACCAAAACATATCCAGGCGCCGACATAGGGTCGGATCATAACGCTGTGGTAGGTAGATTCCATGTCAAACTAAAAAAACTACTAAATATATAAAACAAGGAAGAAATACAGGTATCCCACCTAAAAAAATCTAGCAATCAGAGAGAGAACTAAAGAGAAAGTAATGTCGAGCTTAAGAAAATAAAAGTGAATGCCACTGAAGATAATGACAAAAAATGGGAAATAATAAAGAACACGCTTATAAATACAAGTAAAAACACACTAGGGGATGGTCAGAACAACAAGAAGAAACAATGAATGACGGATGAGATATTGCAACTGATGGAAAAACGAAGAACATAGACAATCAAGCATACAATAATACACACAGAGAAACAAGAAGAAAAATACGAGAGGCCAAAGAAAAATGGTATGAGGAGAAATGTAATGAGATGATAATGAGAACAATTAATGCTAAAGAACGATACTTTTAACTTACACACGAAAGTAAAGGAGTTAACTGGCACAAACAGAATGAACAGAGGAAGTCTGCTACTAGATAAAAACGGAAAAATCATATTAGGCACCAAAGAAAAACATGAAAGATGGAATGAGTATATCCAGGAACTTTTTGAAGACCAAAGACAAAAACCCCTAACAAACGATGCGACCAAGGACAGCGGTCCAGATATTACCAGATATTACCAAAGAAGAAGTTTTACATGCAATTAAATTAACAAAAGACAATAAAACGACTGGACCTGATGGGATACCAGTGGAAATAATCAAACTCATCAAGGAGGATCAAATTGAAGTGTTGGTGGATTTGAATAACTCCATTTATAATACAGGAGTTATACCTAAAGAATGGTTAAAGTCTACGTTTATCGCATTACTAAAAAAACAAATGCAAAGGAATGCTGCGACCATCGAACAATCAGCTTAATGAGCCACACCCTCAAAATATTCTTGAAAATTATACACAATAGAATTTATCGAAAACTAGAACAAGACATTGGTGAAACACAGTTCGGCTTCAGAAATGCCCTTGGAACAAGAGAAGCCTTATTCGCCATAAGCGTGCTAGCCCAAAGACGCATGGATGTAAACCAGACGCTATATGTATGCTTTTTAGATTACAACAAGGCTTTTGATAAAATTCAGCTACTCCAGAATAAAAATTTAGACACAAAGGACATCAGAATTATTACCGAACTTTATTACAACCAGAAAGCAGCAATTGAGATAGGGAATGAATTTTCGGGTGAAAACGAAGTAAGACGAGGCGTCAGACAAGGGTGAGTACTATCCTATTTAATGTGTACTCTGAAGAAATTATTCAGGAAGCGTTGGAGGGTGAAACAACAATAGGCATAAAAGTAAACGGTAAACCAATTAATAATTTAAGATTCGCTGATGACACGGTCCTTATAGCGGAATGTCTTGAGGATCTGCAACAACTGCTAGATCGTGTTGTGCAACTCAGTGAGGAGAGAGGTCTAACTCTAAATACCAAAAAGACTCAATTTATGGTGATCACAAAATCACAACAGCGCCAAGAAAGCTTAATGATCTATGGAGAACAAATAAAAAAAGTAAGAAAATACAAGTACTTGGGAGCAATAATTAACGAAGACAATGATTACACCGAAGAAATCAAATCAAGGATCGGACAAGCAAGAAGAAAAATGTTTTGTGCAGTAGAGATCTGACTATTGGCTTGAAGACCAGACTTTTGAGGTGTTACGTGTTCTCGGTTCTGTTATATGGGATGGGGGCATGGACGCTAAAGAAAAATATTACTGATAGATTGGAGGCTTTTGAGTTATGGGCATATAGAAGAATGTTGAGGATAAGTTGGGTGGATAAAATTACAAACGACGAAGTGCTGAGAAGAATGAGAATACAGAAAGAAGTCCTAAACACTATCAAAAATAGAAAATTCAATACTTAGGTCACGTCATGAGGGGTGAGCGATATGGACTGCTGCAGGTTATCATACAGGGAAAGATTCAGGTGCGGAGAAGCATAGGAAGAAGACGCATTTTCTGGTTGAACAACCTAAGAATGTGGTTCAACTGCAGTTCTGTGGATTTATTTAGAACAGCGGCATCGAAGGTTCGAATTGCTGTGATGGTAGCCAACCTTCTCAGAGGAGACGGCACATGAAGAAGAAGAAGAAGAAGGATCCTGAGAATTTCCTGGGTGGAGAAAGTACACAACACCGAGGTACTTCAGCGCCTCAATAAACAGCTCGATGTCCTTTTCACACTAAAAGAGCGCAAACTGGAGTATTTTGGTCACATCTTAAGCAATGACAAGTATCGACTTTTGAAACTTATTATAGAAGGGAAGATCGAAGGATGGAGAGGCCCGAGTAGAAGAAGGGTATTCTGGCTAAGAAATTTAAGGCAATGGTATGGAGTGAGTACCACCACATTATTTCGTCGAGCTGTAGACAAGGTCCAGATAGCGCTGATGATCGCCAACGTCCGAGGCGCACAAGGCACCTGAAGAAGAAGAAGAACCTTAATAAAATAAAAAAAAAACATCAACGGGAATCGAACCCGGGTCGCCATATCACAGGGCGTGCATTCTGGCCACTGAGCCACCAGAGCACTTGAAGGCAGTTCACTGCATCATAAAGACATTGGTAAACTAGCATTTCAAAACGCAATCCCAGGTCTCGTCAGGTGGTGGAATGCTCCTCAATATGCTCATCAATTAATGGTAGAAAGATACATAATCTCAGGTACGCGGAGGGCACTACCCTAATAACAAGAGATAAAGATGAGATGATTATACTTCTTGATCAGGTCGCAAATGAAAGCCGAGCTCTAGGTCTCTAGGAAATAAATTTAGACCAGACCAAGCTAATCGTCATTGATAGGAGTAACACCATACAGCTAAGAAATCTGCAAAATAGAATTGAAGTAGTAGAGGAATTCATCTATTTAGGATCGCTAATAAACGGTAAGGGAGGGTGTGAAACAGAAATAAGCAGACGAATAGTATTAGCGAGGTCAGCAATGTCAAACTTATCCAAGATATGGAAAGGCAGATGAATAACCAGAAACACTAAAAGAGCTCTGGTAAACACCTTAGTGTTTCCGATATTCTCATATGGTTCCGAATCCTGGACAATAAAGTCGAGCGACAGGCAACGAATAGATGCATTTGAAATGTGGTGCTGGCGGAGGATGCTTCGCATACCCTGAACTGCACACCAGGCCAATGTGTCAGTATTAAGCGAATTAGGAATCACCTATCGATTATCCACCAGTTGCCGACCTCGCATTCTGGGTTACTTCGGACACATCACCAGACGAGTTCAAGACAATCTAGAAAGACTTATCGTGCAAGGCAATCCATCACGATGGATAGACCAAATTAAAGAAATTACAGGGCAAACCTTGCAGACAAATTTAAGAGTAGCGGAAGACCGACAGCAGTGGAGACAATCGACCCATCTATGCTCAATAGACATGATGTCACAACTATTCAGTAATGAAGATATGACTAAGAAGAAGATTGAAGATAATGAACCAGACTCTTGTACAGATGACGACTGCGAAACGGACTGAGAACGCACGATAAAACAATCCACGTTTGTGAAAAATTAGAGCAATACCTACTAGAAGTTTTATTAATTTACACTGTTCCCATGTTTCCAAGCGTATCTGTAATTCTGGTATTTCCCGACCGAGCGAATGCGGCGCGGCGCGGACGGCCAAGCTTTGCCAAATTCGGGGATTTACCGTATCGATTTTTATCCCCACCGATGATTTACCAAACATCGAATATGCGTCCCTTTGTTTTAGTAGTGTTTTTATGGTTAAGCCGTGTTAAACGACAACAGTATATCATTAATTACTTGTATAATCTTTAATAAGTTAGTTTTACCTCATTACAGAACAAAAATTTCACGACAAAATTTTTTATGCGTATATCGGTACAGACCGACATCAGTCTCGGCCACAAAAAATCATATCGGTCAATCCCTAATCATTAGATTATGGGCATGAATTTGAAATTGCATTTTTTCAGCAAAAAAATTAAAAAATAATTGGCATGAGTAAAAACGGAAAAACGGAACATTATCCAGAGATCTCTAATACATATAACAAGCCATTTAAAAGCATTATAATAAACAGCTATCTTAAACAACTTTCTGATCAAGAATCATAGAAAATTCTTCCAGAAGAAAATAGATTTACCAAATCACAATAAATAATTTTTTGCAGCTTTCAGTCATATTTTCCTATAACATTTCCTATGAATGTATGCTTTGTTTAATGACTGTTGTATTCAAGATTTTTTGTAATAATCATACACTTGTATATATTGGAACAATAATCTCTTTCATTTTAGTGAATAATATGCAGGGTTTCCTATTAAAAAAAAAACAAAAGTTGCAATTTTTTTGACAGTTTTATGATGCTTATTTGCTTTATCTGATAACGAATTCTGTAACAGGGTGTCCATTTTTCGACATTTTTACGGGGTATCTCCCTTAATTTTAAAGATAGAGGGTTGGGGTTTTCGAGACATTTTGCTACTTTTTGTGCCCTCTTGGTTTTTGAGATACCGAGTGAATTTGAAAATTATCACTTCTGAAACACCCCCATTATGTTATTTTTATTTATTTTATGTTTATTATTATACGGGGTAACCTCATTAAATAACATTGTACAATCATCAAATTAACAGAGTTAGGCTAACAACTGCTAAGCTCCAGTTCGCTAAGATACAGCTAGGAAAAAGTCCAATAATAGCAAAAGAAAATAAATAAGACCACTGAATCGCTAACCACTAAAACTACAGACAGCCACAAAATTAATTCAAAATTGAATCATGATTAAGTATTCAGTAATATACAGCAACTAAACAGTTAACCATGAACTTAGATTGAAAATCCCTATCATAAAATAATAAATGTAAACAATATTTTAGCAACGTTAAGTACTATCAGGAGTAAAAGGTTACAGTACATCCCTATCACAATAGGAAGCATTTACTTAGTCTAGTATTATATTTAATATTGGCAGTACCACTCAGAATTTATACCATTAAGGTCCGTGTATCACATTTTTGTAATATCTTTTAAATTTAGACAATTCCATATTAAAAATATCGATATTGAGATTGTCTATTAATTGGACTGTTAGCGCCATAGGTTGTTCTATGGAAAGGAATGTTGAAAGTAGGTTGGTTCCCAAAATTATGATAATATGGCACCTTTAGGGTTGTCCGGCTTAAAAGTGTTGGACAATCAATAATACCATTTATAATTTTAAACAAAAATGTTACGCCAAGCATGTTCCTTCTTTTGCTAAGAGGGGGCATATGTATTTGTGTTTTTCTGGCGTTATAGTCATGGTCTATAATCCTAATATTATTTCTAAATGCCCAATCCCGCAAAAACCTGTGTTGAACCCTTTCTAAGGAATTTGAGTGAATTAGAAAAAATGGTGACCAAACAACTGAGCAATATTCAAGCAGGGATCTTACTAAAGAACAATATACCATTCTGGTGGCTACATTGGAGAAATATTTGGAATTTCTCAGAACAAGGCCTAGCATTTTTGACCCTTTAATAGATATAGCATTAATATGTTCGACAAATGAAAGTTTTCCGTCAATAATGACACATAGATCTCTAATTGATGATTTGTATTCAAGTTGATGGTCATTAATGAATTAATTTGTTATAATCCTTTCAGGCTTGCGAGTGAAGCTTATATAACAACATTTATTTACATTTAAGTTCAGTCTATTTTCCTGGCACCATTCTGCCAAGTGATTTAGATCTTCTTGAAGAAGCTCTTGGTCTAAAACACCTTCAACTATTCTCCAAAACTTAAGATCATCGGCAAACATGCCGCACCTGCTATGCAAAAAACAGTTGACAATGTCATTCACAAAAATATTAAACAACAATGGTGAACTATGGCCCCCTTGGGGAACGCCGGATGTAACGACAATTATGTGTATGTGGATTAGGGCCCTCCCCAGGAAAAATCATTAGCGCCACTGGAAGGAAAACCAAAAGCACAGGCCCTCAGTCCCCGGTAGATCTTAAGTGATCAGAGGGATCAGCGAAATGAGATGGCCTAATTCGGGATAATGTCACATCGACGACCATTATATCTATTACGCTGGCAATGACGAGGTGGCGCTCATAGTAAATACAGAGAGATAGATAGAGTGGCATTTTTGCAGCTCAATTCCAAGCCATACAATATCAACATTGTCCAGATATATGCACCAACGAGCGATCACTCAGACGAAGTGCCTTTTACGAACAACTCCAAACCGCCTTAAATTCTCACTAAAAAATCAGAAATCACGATTATTATGGGTGATTTTAATGCAAAGATTGGTAGCGGTGCGAGAGAGAGGACATAGTTGGTGGCTGTGGATTGGGTGTTGCGAATGAAGGTGGGGACCGATTGTTTCAGTTTTGTCAAGAAATGGGGTTTGTTGTCTCGAACACTTTCTTTAAGCTTCCACCAAGGCGCCTGTGCACTTGGAATTCTAACGCCCATACGCCAGAGAGGATAGTCAGAAATCAAATAGACTTTGTATTGATAAATAAACTCTGTACACAACATTTTACATCACAATGTACAGTCTATTGGGAACAGCCTGGACCAAATGTGTTGTAGCAGTGACAGAGCACTGGAAAAATGAGGACCATCTTGTAAACTATAACATGCCAAATTATAGTTTAGGAGCTTCTTTTTGTCGCAAACAATATCAGCATGGAGGATCTGCTGTCTATGTTCGTCGAGGTTTTCCTTGGAAAAAAAGGAGGGATCGAATGGAAATCAGTATGGAACTAACCTCTGAATGTGCTGTGATAGAGATAATGGTATGGAATTTTAAAATTTTAATTGCATCTATTTATAGAGCGCCAAATTCTGATATAAATATATTTTTTGAAAAAATTGATTTATTTTTAAGTAAAATTTTTTGTGATAATAATGTGTATGTCTTTTTAGCAGGGGATTTTCACATAAATATTTAAAAAAATGATTACAACTCAGTGGAATTCTTGTCTTTGTCTTTGTTGGGTTCTTTTAATATATTTCCATCAACACAGGAATATACTAGATTTAGTAATAACTCAGGCTCATGTATTGATAATATTTATACAAATTGGGAAAATTTCGACATGCAGATTCTGCAAACTCATGTATCTGACCACACTGGTCAAAGTCTTCCATTCCATCTCAATAACATATCAGCTCCAAAATCAGTCAACCGAAGGCTATTCTCAAGTCAATATCAGGAAAGGTTTAGACAGATGCTGTCCGAGGAAAGCTGGGTTACAGTTTTTCAGGTAAGTGAGGTGAATGTAGATGAGCAATGGTCTCAGTTTATGAATGTTTTCTTTCCTATATTCAACTATAGTTTTCCATTAAGGAAATCCAGACCTCAGAATAAAAAAATGAACTTGATGTTCTTCTGATAATGAGTAGGGTAGATCGGTCTTATATAGATTCTAACAAGGCTAAAAAGAAGGAGTATGACAGGTTACTATGTAAGAGTACAGAGTGACTTGGAATTTGTTGGTAATGCTAAAGCTCTTAGCAACTATTTCAATACTTACATGGTCGAGGCTGCTCCATTATTAACAAAAACCTTAAACTTAGATAATCAATATCAAAATAGAATTTCTTTCCCAACTAAGTCAATGCTTCTAGCTCCAGTTACCCCTCTTGAAGTCTTAAATATTGTGTGGCTTTGATCAAGTGTCGGTGAATATCTTGAAACCATGCATTGAGGATTTGGCGATCCCTCTATGCTACATCATAAACAATTCTTTTAAGTATAACCAGCTTAAGGTGGTAGTTGTCAAGCCTCTCTACAAAAAGGGCAATGCCAGTCTGCCGAAGAACTATCGTCCTGTCAGTCTTTTGTCCTTCTTTTCCAAAATTTTTGAGAAAGCTATGTATTCCCGTCTCATAACTTTCTTCAATACAAACAATTTAATAAGTGCCAGTCAGCATGGATTTCTAAAAGGTAAATCAATAGAGACCGCTGTATTTACTATTATTGATGAGATCGTGAAGTGTATGGAGAGGGGGGAGATAGACATGGGTTGTTTCCTGGATCTGTCAAACGCCTTTGACTGTTTGGGCCATGATATCTTGCTCAAGAAGCTGGAACACTATGGAGTAAGGGGTACATTTCTTGGATGGGTTGAGTCATTTCTTACAGGACGTAAACAGCATGTTGTAATTAGAAATGGTGGTATAGACTATTACTCAGATGATAAGGAACTTATTATGGGAAGTATTTTAGGCCCCTTTCTATTCATCTGTTACATTAATGGGCTATCATCAATTGCAACATCAAGGAATACAGCAGTTGTCAATTATGCTGATGACACCACCCTTCTATCATGTGGTGACTCTCTGGCAAGCAGTTTGGGGCAAACTGAGTCATATTTGCATTTGGCTCAACAATGGTTTCAACAATATAGATTAGCACTGAATACCGCTAAGTCCAGCTTTTTGTTCTTTAGAACCAAGCAGTCTAGACTCATTTGTCCTGAGGAGATGATCTGCTGGATCACAGGGTGTCACTCTGTTCAGACACAAAATTTCCGGGTATCTATGTTGACTGTCATCTCAGCTGAGAAGAAGAGGTGGATTGTGTTGTTGGTAAGCTAAATACCAGTTGCTACCTCCTGCGGGTCTTGAGGAACTATGTAGACCTACCAGCATTGTTTCTTGCACATCATGCCTGCTTTGGTTCTGTGTTGCGTTTTGGTATTGTTTTTTGGAGGGGTAGTGTCAATGCTGACAGAGCTTTCCTGGTTCAGACGAGAGCCCTCAGGATCAGAATTAGAGATTCTGGCCGCACTCTCTTTAGGCAAAATAGAGACGGACCTGTATGTGTATGAGTGTGTTGTGTTTTTGCATAGGAATAAGCATTTGTTTGTGTGTCATCTACCGGATCATGCCCATAACACTCGTGGCATGAACTACCATATTCCACATCACAGGCTTACCCTCTCTGAAAGAAATCCAGGACTTTCATGCATGCACTATTTTAATAGACTTCCTGCTCACATAAAGTCAATTGAGTCCCACAAACCCTTCAAAAGGGCAGTATTTGAATACCTTGTTGAAAAAGAACCTTATAATGCCACTGAGATATCTTAATAACTATGTTCCTTGAGCTTATTATATTATATTATAAAATCATGTTTTACATTATACTGTTTTTAAGTCTGTTTTATGTTAGAGGTTTTTTTAAAGTGTGTACTGTATGATTTCTTGTAATTTTTTCTTTTTTTTTAACAATATTTTAACAACTGTATGTAATGTCTAGTCTAGTCTAGATTTTATTATTGTATTTTGACGACATTTCTTAAATACTGTTTATATATTTTATGTTAATAGTATTTTCGGGAATATATAGTGCTTTGACTTGACTTGACTTGATTCAGAAATTGCATTAAATCTTAAAAACTTACCCTGGCGCAGACATAAATTTTGATCACAATTCGCTTGTAGCAAATATTCAGTTAACTCTAAAAAAGTGTACAGTAAAAGGAAGCTGACCTAAACCAGATCTGACAGGACTGAACAGCCCAGAAACGCTAGCTGAGGTCAGAAAAGTACTAAATTGTGGACTAGGTAAAGTAAGTATTGTGGAGAATTCCGAAGCGGAGACTGTTTGGATCAACATAAAGGAAGCTTTCACAAACGTAAGCTTGAAATTATGTTCAAACGATAAAAAAAGAAAGTTTGGATGACTGATGAAATTCTTTATTTAATTGAAGAAAGGAGCTTCAAAAAGGTCATCCAGATTACCACCAGATGAATCGTGTAATAAGGAACAAAATTAGAATGGCCAAAGAAAATTGGCTTAACGAGCAATGTCGCGAAATCGAAATTCTGGAGGCTAAATATGACATTTTTAATATGCACAAGAAAATTAGGGAAGCTGCTGGTGTATACAAACCTAAATAAACTGGCATTCTCTTGGACAGTGAAGATAAAATAATTGTTGATGTTAACCACAAAGTAGAACAGTGGTGTAGCTATACCCACAGAGTGCCGCCTTCAACTTCAAATTGGGCATTCCCGACGAGCTGGAGGCTCAGTATTTGTCTAAAGACTTTTGGCCCGATGGATGTTTTGCAAATCGTTATGTGGCGAGGAGTAGAAGCAACAATCCACAGCTTCATCGAAACCCAAAAAATTTTCTGAAAGTACAAACCAACCAGCGCATAAAATAGATAAATTAAATGGTCTTGGGTCAGCACCCCGGTCAGCTGTGGTCGAACTTCGAGTTGTAACTCTGAATGCTAGAAGCCTGCGTCTTAAATCCTCTGAGTTGGAACTATTTTTACATACACAGAACTACCCAGAAGTAGTCTGTGTAACTGAAACCTGGCTAACAGGCAATTAATTAAGTTGCTTTAGACTGGAAAACTATTATCAGGCTGCTTTCTACTGTATGGAGCAAACTATAATGTTTTTGTGATTCTCTTGAAAAACTGTTAGTCCTTTTAACTTATCGTAGTAGTTATGTAGTGAAGTAACTTCAAATATTGTTAATATTTTTTGCTCTTATGGTCTTGTAACTTCTTTCTCTGAACCATCAAGAATATGTGGCTCATCCTGCACTCAAATCGATAACATGTTCACAAACCTTCATATAATTCAGACCTCAACAGTTGATATAGCATTCTCAGACCATAATGCTCTAATATTGTCCTTTAACTGTGGAGAGCTTGGTCGACCCGAATCTCCCCCTCTAAAAAGACATTTTAATTCAGAAAACCTTAATTACTTCAATTTCCTGCTCTCTAAGGAACAATGGCATTATGATCTTCACAACAGGGAATCATATGAGAAATTCTCTTGTTTTTCTTCGTGTTTTGGTGGCTTGTTCTTTCAGTGTTTTCCCCTTGTTAAGAGTAAAAATTACTCATCTAAAAAGCGAAATTCATTGGGGTCATTAATGAAGGAATAGAACTCAGAACCCTGTGTAGGGATGCTAAATCTTCTGAGGACCAAGCCCTTAAACTATTATACAAAACTACAAACTAATATTGCCCTTGCAAAAAATCTTTTCACTTCTCAAAGACTGCATTGAAAATTATAAATTCTCAGATTCAAAATAAGTCCAAAAGATATCAGATTCCTGAAAAGGCCACTAATTCTAATGGGGAGGTCACTGGACGTGATGATGTTGCTTCGGCGTTTAATTCCTTCTTTGTGGAGTCAGTCAACAAACTTGTGGCTGCCATTAATCTGAAGCCTCGAAACCACTTATATGATCCTAATTGCCATTCCTTGTACCTCGGCTAGGTATTGAACAAGAGGTCCTTGAAATTGTTAAACTATCATCTTGTGGTGCTGATGAGATCCCTTGCAACTTAATTGGCTAGTGTATAGACAATATATTAACATATCTCATAAACATCTCATTTGAACTTGGCTACTTTCCACGGGAATTGAGGCGTGCTGTGGTGTTTCCCATTCATAAAAAGGGCAGTATGTCGGCCGTGGAAAACTACAGGCCCATCAGCCTATCAGTATTCTCAAAAATCTTTGAAAAGGCCTTTTGAAAAAGATTGGTCTCATTTTTGAACACATTCAATAATACTCAATTCCCATCAGTTTGGATTCAGGGAGGGTCTTTCGACGATTGATGCCATACTTGTCTTCTAGGATTCTCCAAAACTTCAACAATAAGTTGAATACCATTGGAATCTTCTTCGATTTCACGAAGGCCATTGACACCATAAATCGTGCCATACTGTTATCTAAGTTGCAGCGATGTAATGTAAGGGGTCCTGCGTTGGAGTGGGTGTGGGGGTATCTGACCGATAGGACTCAGGCTGATTGACGGATGCTACTGGTGTGTCTGTGTCTGATTGGGTGGATATTAAGACTGGTGTGCCCCAGGGCAATATGCTGGGTCCGGTTCTTTTCCTTCTTTTTATAATGACCTTTCCTTGCTGGCTCAAAATAGTTATATTACTTTGTTTGCTGATGATACATCAGCAGTGGTGGCTGGTGAGAGCTATGAAAATCTGTGCATCAAGGCTACTCAGTGTGTACATGAGATTTCTACCTGGGGTGAACGAAATGGGCTCTTTTTAAATAGCTCTAAGACGAACCTAATCAACTTCATACCTTTCAGAGTCATTCGAGACAGAAGTTTACTGATTAGGGAGGGACAAGTCCTCAATTCTTGTACAGCAAGATTGTGTAAAGTTCCTGGGCCTCACGCTAGGACTAGCACCTATCTTAGTGTGGCCATATTGATAATGTATGTAACAAATTATGCTGTTGTACAACTAAGAAATAATGTTGACCAAAAACCTGCATACTAGGTTTGGGGACATAAACCCATACAATACTAGAAATGCTGACCAGTTGCCAGTTGTTTGTTCCAACTGCTCGCTTGTCTCAAGTGCAGAATGGGCCTTAAATAACTTGTTTGAAAATATTTAATCATTTACCTACCTCTGTTAAAACGTCATTAGATTTTTTTGAATTGACAATTCCTATGCGTGTAATGATGCCATTTAAGGAAATAATAAATAAATAAATAAATAAGTAAATAAAGAAATAAATAAATATCAGAAACCTATTTCAAGGGCTTGATATAACTAAGGAAGAAGTCCTGCATGCAGTCTCGTTTTCAAAAAATAGAAAAGCTGCAGGTACAGATGGAATCTACTCGGAACTCATTAAAATCTTAAAGAGTGAGGAGTCACTGAACGTGATAGCGAAACTTTTCAATATGGGCTACCGTTCGGGCGTCATTCCTTCCGACTGGCTTCAATCAACATTTGCAAAGAGGTCGGCAAAAAGATATGGCGATTACCGGCTTGTCAGCTTGATGAGTCAATTTCTGAAGATTTTCCTAAAGATCCATAAGAGAATATATGAGGTCGGTTTTCGTAACGGGTTCGGCACCAAGTGGTATCCAAGTGTTGGTGCAGAGGTGCAGGGATATCGCTGTTTCTGTTTATGCCTGTTTTATAGACTACGAGTAGGCTTTTGACAGGGTGCAACATGAAAAGCTTATGAAAATCCTTAAAGACGTGGGCCTGGATGATACCTACTACTGGTAGCACAAATTAAGGTATAGATTAACAAATAGCAGACGGAGTTCGAATCAAAAGGGGTATCCGACAAGGTTGCATTCTTTCACCATTACTTTTTAACATTTACTCAAACAAAATGTTCGAAAATGCCTTGGAAAGCTGCCCTGAAAAAATTTCCATTAATGGCGTAAACATAAACAACCTTAGGTATGCTGACGACACCGTTATAATCACAGACTCGCTGGGGGTGTTCAGATTCTACTTGACCAGATGGCAACTAGTAGGGCAAAATTTGGATTAAATTTAAACATCAAAAAATCAAATTGATTGATATTAATAAGAACCAAGTTGGAGGAGGTATTCTGCAGGTGCAAAGCCAGCAGATCGAGCGCGTTCAATCATACAAATATCTTGGATATCAGGTCAGCGAGAACTGGGATAATATGCAGGAGGTTCGTGCCCGAATAGTGATAATTTTCAAATTTACCCGGTATCTCAAATCCCAAGGTGGCTATGAAATTTTTGTTGCCACCCTGTACTACTATGATTATTAAAATAATATTTTCATAATTTATTTTACAATAATTATTTCATAATTAACAATTTTTATCCAATTTACATTTCTCACTTCAAAAATGTGGCTAGTAATTGACGAGAATTGAAAATTTTCTTCAACAAAAATTTGTCTATCTTTCCTTAATTTTGTATCCAACTTTAAAATATTTTTTAGTATATTTATATGTAGCTTTAGCTTATATAATATTATCATACGCTTACCTTTGGGCATTCCACATGGCGCCTTGGTCCTAGAACTATCCAAAAAATCGAGATCGTACTTCCTGGCGGGCGGGAAGACAAGCGCTACATGTCCCTCACCCTCTGTAGCACAGTACAATACAACGAACAGCACAACACTCAACACTGTCAAAGGCTTCTGGCAGATCAAAGCCAACGCTCGTATCGTCGACATATTGACACGGTGCAAGAAAAACTATTTTTAGAATATCATAATTAGGAATTCGAACGCGGTCAGTTGAAATTCTATGCAAACATAGAATCACGCGAAAACGTCGTAAGAGATTAAGTTCTTGCGTTAGTTCTGTTCAGTCTCGCTCGAGTACGATCTTTCGTATGTTACCTCTCGGATTTCTCTTGCGGAACACCTCGCAAGAGGTGGGAGGGAGTAAGAGGTGCGCCGCGGTACTATTTGCTCGGTATCATCTACTTGGTACCCGCAGGGCATGCCGGTGCTAGGAATGTATACGAGGCTTAATACGTATATTTTCAGAGGTTCATGTAAATTTAACAAGTGTACCGTGTACCTAATTAATATAGGTATAGACAAAGTTTTCATAAATCCTTGGGCAAGAGAAGTTAACTATTAACTATTTAGAAAATATTCGCAGGAAAATACCATAATTTTTTATACGAAATAATCAACACAATTCGGGGGAAGATATTTCACAAAAATTCGAATGGGTAATGGTCATAAAGACCTTGTAAAAAATGACGGCTGGATGCCATTTTAATGTCGACTGACACCTGATTTTGAAGGCCTCGTTCTATATGTTATCGGGTCTTACCTAACATATATTTGTCTGTCCAATAACGGCCTCGAAGCAAATCAGGTAGAGTGTTTTATTTTTTTATCTTGTATATATTGTCGAAAGTATGTAGAAAACATGTTTCGACCTCCTGCCACCCTTGGCGCAAGTAACTGTAACCATAAAGCCTCCAACTTTTCACACTTTTTCCGGATGGATTTTCAGCTATAACTCCTTTTCTCTATGTCCTAGCACAAACTATCCTATATTCGATTTGAAAGGGAATAAAAAGCCAAGCAACTTCCATATGAAAAGTTCTTTCCTAAATTGAAAACTACAATTCGTCAAAAATCTGAAAAATTTATCATTTTTTATTATTTGGTGCTTCTATACAGTAGTACTTACACAAGTCATAATATAAATGTGACAACAATAAAATCCTTGAATAATCAGTGCTCAAAGAACACCTATGTAGCAAATTAGGTCACATAAATGCCGGAACAATAAAATCCTTAAATATTACACTTACTATACAGCACACACAAAATAGTGATTTAAAGAACATATGTAGTAAAATGTCATTAAAAGTTAAAACATTATAAATACAACAGTTAAAATATTAAAATACAACAAATTTGAAATGTAAAGTACAGGGGAACAAATTTGCAAAATTAAAAAATAAAACCCAAAAATTCCTCAAATAAATAAAAGACATTTTGAATCAGCAGTCTCTTTATAGTTGTCTTAAATTTTACAAGTGAAAGTTCTCGAATGCTGTCTGGCAGCAAAATCTAACAGCAGGACACCCTGGGCCATTCTGACAACGTTTCAAACGATGGTATATAGGAACTAATAAATCCGTTTTAGTCCTAGTATTGTGGTGGTGCAAGTCCTGATGCACTGCATAAGAGTGGATGTTCTTTCTGATATGCAACAGGTTTTCCAAAATATGAAGATGGAAAAGTCAGTATTCGGTGTTCCTTGAATGCTTCCCTGCAATCAGTCCTATACGCGAGGCCAGAGACCAATCTCGCCACCCTTCTCTGAAGCCTAAATATGAGAGCTCCCCCACTAGCATGACCCTATGTCAGTATTGCGTATGTAATATGGCTATGCAGCACCTCATTCGCAATGTGACCAAGTTCTTCGCATGAAGATGTTAGAGCTGAGTTTCCTAGTCAAAAAGTCTATATGGCACTTCCCAGTCAACCTAGTGTCAAAATGTACTTCCAAAAATCTAACCGACCTTTCCATTTCCTCCTACGGGAGCTGTCTCAGTGTAAATGTCACCTGTTCCGTCTTTGACGCATTCAGAAAATGTTGGTTTGCAGCAAACCAGTCCTCAGCTCTCGACCGAAACCCCGAGGCCCCTGCCAGCAATTCCTCTCGATTTTCTGCGGTAACTAATATCGTGTTGTCGTCTGCAAACAGAGTAAATCTTGTTAGTCGATCAGCATGAGGTAAGTCATTGATGTATATTAAAAAGAGCAGAGGTCGCAAGACACAGAGGACCCCAACACTGACAGCTCTCTCATCAGACTGCTCACCACCCACCGACACAGCTTGCAATCTGTTGCTAAGAAAAGCAGGTCATGCGGGACACAGTCGAAGGCCTTACTAAGGTCACAGAAAGTTGTGGTCAAGAAACTTTTATCCTCAAAAGCCCCCAGTATGTCCGTCACGAGGGCCAGTATTCCCAGAGATGTACCCCGATCCCTGCGAAAGTCAAACTGGGAGTCTGTGAAGATACAGTGTGATTCAAAAAATTGACATATCCTTAGGGCCATGCACTTTTCAAGGACTTTAGAAAAAACTGACGATATGGAAATTGGTCTATAATTGAACAAGTCCTCAACATTTCCCTTTTTAAAAATTGGAATTACAACTGGCTTTTTTTACTATGTCTGGAAATATACACTCTCTAAAGCATAGGTTGATGAGCCTTTCTAATGGTATCAGGATTATATCAATGATACTCTTAAGAAGAACAACACTAAAACCATGCATGTCTCTACTATTTTTCCTCTTCAGAGAAGCACACACATCCCTTGCCTCAACGAAACTCACTTCCTCAAACCTGAATTTCTCCTCTGATATGTTACCTACCATTTGTATAGTCTGGATTGGATCTACTTCGGTCAACCTGATACATTTGTCTCTTTTTATTTGACTCCTCTATATTCATTGATTACGTTCCACATGCATTTGACAGGATTAGCTGCATTTCTGATTAAGTTATTATTTGCCTGTTTCTTGGCATCTTTTATTGCTTTTTTATAAAGATGTTTGAAGGACTTTATTCTCTCCTGCAGATGAGAAGATGGAAAATTCTTAATCATGTTATGGTGAAAGTGTAGATAGTTACGCATATTCTTTAGATCCTCATTAAAACAGTTTACTTTATGATTTGATTGTTTTTTTTACGATATATGTTTTTTCAGGAAATGCCTGATCAAAAGTAACCCTCAGTTTATCTATAAGAATGGAAAATTTTGTATTAACAGTTGAGTCTGAATTACTTACAAAGGAAGAGTCCGTTCTCTCGACAATATAAAAAAATTCCAACTTACCTTCCTCAGTTAGTGGCCTCAGAACCCGTTTAATGGGCACATTATCCTGAGGGATGGTGAGGGAAGCGACCTCCAGTAACTGGCCATAATGATCCGAGAGGTCAGTCGCTAGCATGTCCGATGCCCAGCCATCAGCACTAAAGTCCAGGAACACATTGTCCAGACAATAATTGTTGCCTCTGGTGGCTTCCGATATTGTTGAAAAAAGGCCATATGAGCTCAGTAGATTACAGAGACCAGTGCATTCCTTCTCTCACGTGCCAAACCGGACATTGAAATCACCAGCCAACACAACCTTACCCCTCACATCAAAGGTGTTTAAAATGCATTCCAAATTGTTTAAAAATGTGTCAAAACAGCCCGAGGGGGGCCTATAGATAGCTAAAACGTTGATATTTACACCCCTAACGAATACACTTTTCAATATTAAAGATATTGAAGTCGTCCAATACCCTATATTCAAAACGCGGTGACAGTAGGACTGCTGATCCTCCGCTCCTGTGATGAGACCTACTAAATACATTGGCAGTGTTGATATTATTGATTCGCAGGTGAGTAGCTTCCTCATTTGTTAACCAATGCTCGGTAAAGCATATTATATCCAAACCCTTGTCAGCTATAAACGCCCTTCATTGATTTTATTTTTTATGGACTGAGTGTTCAGATGAAATATCTTCAATTTAACCTGGGGTCCACAGTTGCAGGTTGAGAAAATGGTTTATGAGTACTCTCGCGGGCCAGATATCGGTTGACATCAGTGCTTCTTTTCTCTGCCTTGGTATACACCCAATTTGAATGAGCTTCTATGTTTATCCTTCTTAGTAATCATTTTCTCACAGGTGCAGTCAGCTCCGAGATTCAAACTTTCTAGGTAACTCAGGATCTGGTCCGCTTATGTTTTAGGATCCAAGCCAGAAATAAAAACCCAAGCTTGATTTGAGTTTCTATTTTGAGCAACGGTGAGACCGTTTCCACTTTTTCTGGTTCCTTGAATTGATTCAGGCCTGGAGTTATAGTTTTCTTTGCCAGCTCCAGATCTTGATTTACGTTTTACAAGAGTCCAGGCGCTATTCTGTGTTTGGGACCCATTCAGTAGCAGCATCTTTTTTACATAAATCTTTTTTGTCTTTAAGATTTTGATATGAGGTTGTAGTAGACTCCTTGTCAAATTCTTTCTCCTTTCCAGCAGTATGGGCTTTCTCACCTTGGATTTCTTGGTTGTCACTGTTATCAGTGATGTTTCTATAGGGCAGTGTTACCGCATCGGATTGTTGTTGATCATACGGATTTGAAGTATTTGGGATTTGAGGGTGCAGAACCGCATCTGTCTTCTTCTCCGCCATAATTCCGGTTATTTGGGTTTCTGTTTCGAAAACATCCGTGAATTGCACGTTTTTGCACAAAATTTTAGAACTTTTCAGCTGTCTTCATGTTATGTTTCCTTTCCATTTCGTCAACTTTCTCTTCACGAAGCTTTTTGTTCGCTTCCAGAAGAGCATTCTTCTCCTTCAGACCACTGATAATTTCTCTAAAAAGCGAAATTATCTCGCAATCGTCTATGCCCGATTCTGAGGTTATACTGGATATCTGGCACATACGAAGCGAGTTTTATCAATAATTATTACATCGTTTGATCAATTTCTCGACGCACATGAAGCATAGTAGGCTTTTCCACAGTTAACACATACAACACTACTAAACTTTTTCGTTTTGCAGCACTCAAATGCGACTTTTTCAGCATCGTTAATAGAACGCTTTCTTGCCCGCGTCATCTTCAATGTATTTTCTTGAGCTAGGCGAATTTCTGAAAATGCATTTGAAAATTTACCTCAAAAATTTAGAATCTATTTCAGAAGTATAAATTCTCTTCCAGAGAACGTGGACAACGTAATACTAACCACCTGCATTTTGCATAATTATGTTACAGATAACATATTGTTAGCTCGGCATACGGAGCCTCGAGAAGGGGAACCAAATTGAAGAAAAAAAGACTAGACTTGTTGATTAAAAGATTGGAGAGAGACGGATGCTATAAGGCTTATGATCAAATATTTAAGGAATGGCTTCAAGAAGGAATTATCGAAACCGTACCTGAAAAGGAAATATACTTGGAAACTCATTATTTGAGCCATCATTGCGTAGTGACGTTAACGAGTGCTACGACAAAAATTCGACCAATTTTTAATGCATCTATAAAAGCAAGTTCTTGATCACCATGCTTAAATCAATGTTTAGAAAAGGGTACTAATCTTGCAGAACTCATTCCGTCAATCCTTATCAGCTTCAGATTACGAAATCAGACATTAGAAAAGCATCTCTTCAAATCAATTTAAATATTAATGATCGAAATTTTCTAAGATTTCTTTGGTATGACCAAAACAATGAGTTAGTTATGTATCGCCACACTAGAGTTGTGTTTGGAGTAACCTCTAGTCCTTTTTTACTGGGTGCCATAATAGAATACCATTTGAAAAGTATGTTTCAAGATTTGAATTAGTCGGAAGAGACTGTTCACAGATTGATTCAAGGTTTTTATGTGGATAATTGTAAAACCAGCTTCGATTTTGAGGAAGAGATTCAAACTTTCATCACTGAGTACACGGATATAATGGCAAAAGCTAAATTTGATTTAAGATTGTGGGAATGTACTAATGATTCTGAAGATTCTGCATTGGCCTGTGCATTAGGCCTAAAATCGAACAAAAAAGAAGATACATTAAAACTTTCCATAGATAATATTAAAAATGTTGAAGCTAGGCTGAAATACAGAAGTTCCTGAAGATATCGCTAAACAGTTTTATAGGTGGTTTAGTGAGCTAGTGAAACTAAGAAGTTTAAGAACTCCGCGATGGTTAGCTCAAGAAGTGAATCCAATGCCAGGAGCTATAAGTTTACATTTATTTTGTGATGCTCGCGAACACGCCTATTCCGCGATAGTTTTCATGAGGATACCAACTTCTGTTGAAAATATTACTTATATTCAACTGATACAAGCGAAATCTCGAGTAGCTCTTATCAAAAAAAAGTCGATCTGTAGGTTAGAATTACTTACTGCCACTATTGGATCTCGATTGCTTGATGGAGTGATGAAAGTCCTTGGAGATGCACACCAGTATTTAAATTATTGTTGGACTGACTCTACGACGGACGGTTCTATCTTGGATAAATCGAGGCGATAATTGGAAACCATTTGTCAGGAACAGAGTTCAAGAAATAAAGTCGCTGACTAGTAGAGCATTGTGGAATTAGATCCCTGGATATCTCAATCCCCTCCAGAGGATATTCAGTACGTCAACTTAGCGAAAGGGAATGGTAGAAAGGACCAGAGTGGCTAAAAAAGTATCCATGTGATTGGCCACAACAAAGTTATCATGTAAATGAAGAAATAGTCGGAAAAGACTATAATTGGATTATTGGTAAATAATCAAGACTTCTCGTGGTTGTATAGAAAGTTCTCGAAATATCAAAGTATAATTAATCTTATATCCTGGATAAATCGATTTATTTTTAACTGCAGACAAATAAGAATTATGACAAAAGAAGTTCTATCTCTTGAGGAAATTGAAATGGCAGAAAAAGTCGTTGTTAAGCTGATATAAAAAGAAGCTTTCACAGATCATACATTAAACAAAGTTAGATCTTTAGTGACAGAAAAATTTTGGATTATCAATGGTAGAAAATCAATAAGATCTGTAACTTACAAATGTATAAGATGACCAAGAAGAACCGCCCATTGTTCTTCCGAAAGATAGAGTGCGACATGAAGCAGTATTTGAAGTTTGCGATAACGACTTGACAGGCCCATTATGTCTCAGGTATAAATCCAGAGCTGTACATCTAGAAATAGTTCAGTCGTCCTCTACAGATTCGTTTATACAAGCCCTAAGAAGATTTATTTCTAGACGTGGCAGACCTTCAGTAATGTATAGTCACAATAGCACAAATTTTCTGGGAACTGAGAACGCTCTGGCATCCTTAAATTGGGGAGATTTTAAGAAATTTGGTGCTCTTGAAAGGATAAAGTGGAAGTTTAATCCTCCCACAGCTGCCTGGTGGGGAGGATGGTCGGGGAGATTGATAAAAATCTTGAAACAATTGCTAAAAAGATGTGTGGGGAAAGCTGCAATTTCATTTGAAGAACTCGCAACAATGTTATGCGAATGCGAAGCTGTAGTTAATTCAAGAACAATAACATATCTATCAGAAGATTGTGAAGACATGAGAAGTTTAACACCGGCAATATTTTTACAGGATGTGACAGAAGTTGGAGTTCCCGATTTGGACAATATAGAAGCTAGCGATTTGCGCAGAATAATGCGTTACAGACTGAAGTTAAGAGATTGTTTGAAAGCCCGTTTTAGAAGTGAGTACTTGGGACAACTAATTTTAAAGAAAAAACGATTTATCCAACTTGCTGTCAGCGTAGGAGATATTGGTATTGATAGAACTTTAGCTAAAATAGAAGAAGTTTTCATGGAAAAGATGGACAAATTAGATTGGTCAAACTTAAAACCGCCAATGGTATGCTATTGAGGCCAATTCAACGAGTTAACCCTTTAGAAATATACGATAAAGAAGAAAGAAAATTGATGGAGGTATTAGAACAAAAAGATCATTTACCGTTAGACAAATGGAACAAGAAAAATAATGGCACAAGATGAAAAACAAGATACCATTACTAAAGCTAGAACTGGAAGAACAATTAAAGCTCCTCGACGATTGTCAGCTACTTATTTTTCTCAGTCCCTATATCTAGTAAAGGTAACATTAATAATAGGACTAACACTTTATCTTATTAATATTATTGAAATTATGAACTTAAATATTCATCAATTGTTGAACAACTTTAATATAAATACTTATAGGCTCGGGCAACAATCGAATCGAATGACTGGGCAACTTTTAATAATAGGGCCAGTTCCGCCCTTGGCAACTTTCGCTAAGGCCGTAAGTATTTGGACATACCGGTTCCACGTTAAGGCGAATCCGAATTACCTTACCCGACAGGTGGTTTTGACCCACATTTTTTGCATACAACATCGAGAATTCTTCGTTGGACCTGATTCGCATTTTTTAAATGTGGTATGCGAATTCCGTGAAATCGATGTTGATATTATCATTATGATAATGCACGAAGAGAGAGAGCAATATTTGACCAGCCAATATTTGATTTGCTGGTCGGTATACGTCATTTTAGTTTTCGGGTAATTGATTTTGGTAGGTTTAGAGCGGACACTTCTACTGGGGGCTTTTGGTCAGGTCAGTAATTTTATAGCTTTAGCTACAGCAGAGCAGTTAATCTTTTTAGCTGAAGGTTAGCTGTAGGGAACTGAAAGTTACTGACGTGAGTGACATGTGACATTATTAGCATCTTTTTGTTGTCAGAGTAACCATGTAAATAATAATAACTAGGAGTTTCTTTACAATTTTAAATTTACTCATTAAGTAGAAGAAATATCATTTAAATTTCCCGCCTCAAAACGTGTTATCGGAACTGTGTTCTGTCTCGTTCTCTCGCTGGCCAGTCAATATATCAATATTTTTTATTGGTGTCACTTTTTCCGTGTCATCCGATCTCAAATCACTCCCAATGACGAATCGAATCATCGAGTCCTAGACTTGATTTTGACATGGGGCATTATCGAATCAAACTTCTGATACCTATAATATGAATAATGATTTACATTGCTAGCTCCAAGAGCCACGTAAATATAATCAAATTCAAATTCAAAATTGATTCAAGTTATTGATACAATATAAGCAAAAAATATTCCTAAAATCTAACACAAAATTAATAAATGAAATTACAGAGTTTTGCACAGTAACCATAAATTAAACATTCAAGTCACCTTCTAATAAGAATTCACTAACACTATAAAAGGATTTGTTCAACAGATACAGTTTTATTTTATTTCTAAACCTAGTCAATGGTAAGATCTTAATGTCATTTGGTACCCTATTATACAACACTGGGGCATAATAGTTAATGCAGAACCGGATTCTATTTAATCTAAGATACTCAATTCGAACGCTATCTCCCTGCCTAGTATAATAATCGTGATATTCGTTGTTTCTAGCATATCGATTAGGATTAGTGTAAGCATAGAGAATACATTCAAATATATGCCTGCATGGTATCGTTAAAATTCTTAGGTCTATAAATGTTTGCTTAGCATCATCCCTGTAGCCCAGCCCAGTAACGATGCGTACCGCCCTTCGCTGCAGAGCAAAGACACGTGCCAAATAAACAGAGTGTCCCCATGTCAAAATAGCATAAGTGGCCACCGACTGGAAAATCCCATGGAACGCCTGAACCAACACCGGCGGTGGGAGCACCTTCACTAGATTCCTTAGTAGGAATATGTGTCTGGACAACCTGTAGCCACTGCGTCAAACTTTAAGCTTGGGTCGAGATGTACCCCCAGAAATTTTACCTCGGCGGGATTTTCATCCGGAATTGCCCTTAAACCAAAGACCATGCCCACCGTTTTGCTATTATTCAGGGCCAGGCGATTCCACTCAAACCATCCACCAAGACTCCCCACCACTGTGCTAATCGAGTCCAGAAGACCCTGCAAGTTCCCACCATCCATTGCCACTGTTGTGTCATCGGCAAATAACCAAAGATTTGCACCTGGGCAAGCCCTAGGGATATCATTGATATAAATTAGGAATAGGAGAGGACCCAATATTGATCCTTGTGGCACTCTATGGTTTATTGGTGCATAGGAGGATAGAAGGTCATTGTACAAAGTCTGCTGCCCTGGACCAGCCAGATAGCTGCGCAAAAGCTCAACGCTGATCTGATCAAGACCATAGTACGCCACCTTATCCAACAAAATTGGATGAGACACCCATTCAAAGGCCTTAGAGAGGTCGCAAAACGTCGCAGTGACATAATGTTCCCCCCTCAACAGCCCCAACGATATACTCTAGCATGTCCAACACAGCCCGGGTAGTGGAACGACCTGCCCTGAAACCAAACTGACAGTCGGTGAACAAGCTATTTCCCTCAAAATACTGGCACAGTTGTTCCTTCAGTATGTGCTCAAATACTTTTGAGAAAACAGGGACCAGGGATATGGGTCGATAGTTGTTGGGATCATTCCTTGCTCCCTTTTTGTAGATAGGTATGACTTTAGACAGCTTCAGACAACTAGGAAAAACACCAGATCTTATGCTGGAATTTATCAAATGAGTAAGGGGTGATATCAACTGATCTTTGAGTTGTTTCACCATGGTAGCACTCATACCATAAACATCCTTAGTGGGTTTGTTTTTAAGAGCATTAATGGCATCTCTCACCTGTATCGGACTTACCTCCTTAAAAGAAAAACCCAAACCATTCTGAACCGGAGACCTCAAAAATGAACCATAAGGCTCCGGTGCAGCAGACGCATCTGCCAAAACCTGTTCGGCCACACCTGCAAAAAAATTCATTAAAATCATCTGCATCTGGATATGGTTCGACAAGAGGAGGAGCCCCATCAGTGCCTCTATATGAACTTATTACCTCTCAAGAGGTTCGCACCACATTTGCAGAGATTACTATATGGTTTGTGTAAGCTGCCTTTTTTGCATTTTTAAGACATAGTTTATACCTTTTCCTATATGGTTTAAGCTGATCACTGAGCTGTGGTGAAGGCCTGTTTGAATGAAGTTCATGAATAAATCTCAGTGTTTCTCTCATATTCCTACAAGCATCGTCAAACCATACAATTCCGTTTTTGTGGGTACTTTTACGTATCAAAAGAACCACCAGCTGGGCGAGGCTGCAGAGAAATTCCAAGTCTGTCCTTCCAAGAACCTGTAAAGTTTGTTCATTTCCCTTCTTGTCATTAGTCTGTATTGCACTAAGACAGGATCCCCCCTTTCGCGGTTCAGTTGCAGGATCGTAAACATCAGTGCAATAGGCAACAGACCCCGAAAAACTGATAAAAATATTGGCAATACAATTAATATTATTTGTTTTGCAGAAAATTTGTTATTCTAAATTGAAACTTCTAAACAGGTCAAGGAGTTCTGTCCTACGCTGATTATTTGTGTTAAAAATTACATTAAAATCACCGTTGACAATGACATGCTTAAAATTACGTCCAACAATAACATTTAAAACCTGAGCCAAAATATACACAAATAAGTTAAAATCTCCATTTGGTGATCTATATACAGTTAAAACTAAACAGTCAAACATTTGTATTTCAGCAGCAGACAACTCACAATGAAACTCTACAGACATATCAACAATATCCTGGACACTTTTACACAAAATACAAGGTTTATCTAAAATCATAGTACCCCCATGTTGTAAGGTTAAAGAAATTACAATAAAATCATTGATCCTTATCATTGGGATCCATTGATTTGTATAGGAGTGGATAAGCAATAGTCGCCTATTGCACTATTCAAAAGTGGCAACCTATGGGCGAAAAAACGGGTTTCTGCGCACGACAAAATCGGCGCAAAATCGAAAAACGTAAACAAAGAAGATCCCGTTTCGTCATGCGCACTAAAACACTTGCCGTCTCAGCAGGCGTCGATCAGGACCGAACTTGGCTTTTGTCTTTGACGTGTTTTCCTTTTGACGGCGCGACGTTTTGTGTTGATAATTCGAATACTTTACTTTTTATTGACTTTCTTTGGCCCTAGTGTTTGTAGTTGCTTAATTAGGTTTAGTTTAGTGGTTCACGTTTGTGCTTTGTGCGTACCCTATTTTGATTTTCGTTTTAATTGAACAATACGCACATAAACCATGGGCGATGCCACCAAAATAGAATCCTGAAAGTGTATGGTTGTGTTTTGTAGCAGTAGAGGCAAAATACTCGGGATTTCCTAGTTCAAGTTAGTATAATTATTATTAGTATTACTTATTTATACATTATTGTTTGTTTCACTATGCTAACAGGCCCATTTCACAATCGGCAAGACTACTCTACCGAATATTTGGTGAAATAATTACTTTCGTTCATAATCACAAGAGTACGAGTTCAAATTTTGGAGTCCGGGCCTGCCTAATGACCTTCACACTGCAACAGACGGCGCCCACTAATTCTCTAATGCGCAAGGCAAAATAGGAATCGTTTTGTTTACATTTCGCGGTCGTAAATTTGCCATGTTTGGTCTATTTATTGCTTATCCACTTCTATACAAATCAATGTTGGGATCTCCTCATCCTTTAGATGATGCTCACTAAAACAGAGAACATTATAGTCTTTAGTGTCGTTGGAAGTTAAGAATGCTTAAACTTCTTCTATTTTATTCCTCAAAGATCGGATATTAATATGAAGAACTCTAAGACCATAAGATTGCTCTGTTGATTCCACTGAAACATACCCTTTCTCGGATTCATTTAAACCTTGGATGGCTGCAAGGGACTTGCTGGCCGGGTTACCCGTCGGTTCTGGAGATTCATAAAATGGTTTATGTAGATTCCAACTGGCCACATTTCACCTGAATTCATAATCCCTTCAAGAGAGGCTGGAACACCCAACCTAAAGGAGCTTCTTAGTGCATCTTTTTTTGTGTGCATCTTATCACAGGTACACTTTTGGGTAATATTTTTCTTCTTTAGGTAGTTTAAAATACCGTCTGCATTGGTGCCAGGATCGAAACCGCTTACAAATAGCCAGCGGTAGCTTCCCGCCACAACCAGTCCGGCATCCTCTTCCAACAAGCCTCTTTTTGGAGGTGGACGTTTGCCTTTTTTGTTGTTGACGACAATCCATGCTGATTCGTTCTCATTGTTGCCTAGGTTTTTATTAAGGTTGTCCTCATTACCATCGTCGTTTATATTTGAGGTCGCATCCTCATTTGGTATTTGCGTCGGTTGGGTGTTTATGTTTATTATATTTACATTATTATTGTTATTATTATTTGTTTTAGTTGACTCAGGGACGACAGAAACATCTGGGTTTGACAGGTTGGCAGCTATCGGTAACACAGATTCCTTTTCTGTCTCCAATTCTTCTTCATTTATGAAGTTCTGGTCGAGGCCAGTGACCAGGTTCCCATCTGCTCGAAGGATTTGCGGAGTGTCGGTGACTCCATCTGTTGAAACACTTTGGGAACCAAGATTGTTTACCAAACATGGTTCCGCGGAACTGGACTCTGGAGGGGAAAGAGGTGTTTGTTTATTGTTTTTACCTTTTTCCCGCTTTTTTTCTTAGGTGGGCATTTTTCCTCTTCTAGTTTACCCTGCAAAAGCTCCTTATTTTCCTCAAGAAGCTTATTCTTACTTGTTAGTTCATCCACTAGCCGCCTTAGAAGCTTATTTTCTTCTTCCAGCTAATTTGAAGCACTATTTGAGGTTACGTCTTCATCGCCAGATTGGCAGCAGATTAATCGTGTTTCATCTATTATTCTGACTTTTCCATGGAAGTCTCGTAGAGCACATTATTTATGAAACCCTTTTCCACATTTTACACACACTAAATAACCAAAAACTCTTAATTTATGGCACCCAAAATAACTTTTGGATTTAGCGTCACTATTATCTGTCATGTCTTGTCCCGCCATTTTGAAAAAACCCTGTACATATAATATAAGGATTAAAGAGAATGTCGTTGATGGAGTACCGAAACAAAAAATTCTCGTATTGATTTTCGAAATCTTCACGACATTTCTAAACCCCTGAAAGTATTTTAAGAGATCGTTTAATATTTTTGCGGTGGAGTGAAAAGCATTCTTAGCAGATCGCTGGCAAATTGAAAATTTTGATAAATTGATCATTAGTCAAACAATATTTCCAGATATTGTTTTGGCAACATATTTTTTCTTTAAGTATAAGCTCGTTGATTTTTTTCCATTTGTTTTCTAATAATTACCTACTAACACTTTCCCAATTTTATTATAAACTATAAATCAAATTCTATTAAAAATGACTTGCATAAAAGCAATAAAAGTGATATTCGCAGTTGAAGATGTTCCTGCAAGCTGCATTTTTTCACACACTCGCGTACTGTAATGACGACATCGACGTAAACCTTCTTGGAAAATGGAATGAGCTCACGCTACCACACAAGTGAACATCTTCTCTTTCATTTTACTTCATTGTTTATGGTTTTGAATTCGTTTCTAGCGAAATCAAATTAGCTATTGCGTAAAAATTACTAATGTGAAATAAGTGAAATTACTGAAATTAGGACTTTTTCCCATAAGGTTATGCTGCTGCTGCTACTACTTTACGTGTGGGCTTCGCTGGACGGCAATCACCCAGAAACTAGTTTGAGATAAAAGAGTCTAGGGAACAGAGAGACGGAGCTATGTCTTGGGTTAGTTTTGGTATAAGCAAACAGTTTTTTTCTTGATTTTGGGTATGTTTTGGGTTAGGTTTGGTTAGCACCTGGGTAGTTTCCTTTTCTTGAGCCCCCGTAGGGACCGGTAGCGAGCGGAGGGCCATGCGAAAAGAGAAATATTACTAAAACTAACGCACGACATAGCTCCGTCTGTCTGCTCCCTAGACTCTTGTGTTTGAGATGACTCGGACTTGGACCGCCCAACTAAGGGCATCTGACTTCCGTCATAGTCCACTGTTCCATTCATGTACTTATTTCTCTTGTATTTCTTCCTACACTTCTTTCTTCCTTCCTTTCAACTCGTTCTACTTCGTATATACTGTAAGAGGAGGGTGTTATTTAACAGATAGCACAACAAAGAATAATACTCTTCTCTCCCCCGGACAACAGAGGGGCATTTATCACACACCGAAATGTTATCTCGGATAGAAGAACCCAGGAAACAAATAGGCGAGACAGTTTTTGTTCATACAGTAATTAAAGTAATTTTCTTTGACTATTTCCTATAGTTTAACAGCATTATGCATTAGATACCTATTAATAATTTGAATAATTGTATCATTTAAGTTAAAAAAGACTGATATGACAGAAGTTGGAGCTGATATAAGTCTTTGTCCATTAAGGGACAGCTTAAAAGAATGTGTTCAAGATTAGCAATGCCAGTCATCATCCACAGTTCGGATAATCTATTAATCCCATTTTGAACATATGAGATGGACAGATACAATGCCCCGTTCTCATCCTGATAATTGTAGTTATAAGACGTCGATCCGTATAAGTTATATTCTTATACCATGGCTGCATGGGAAAGAAAAGTTGAATAAGGCTGTACCAACCGCCTTTTGATTGTGTACTTGCTTTCCAAGGGCACAGCCACCTTTGGGTGATTTCATTTTTTATTTGAGATATAAAATCAACCTTATTCAGTTTTATTTGCAACGGCACACTCAGAATTCTACCAACATTCGCAAATCGATCCGCATATTCATTTCCAATGATACCAGAATGACTGGGAATCCAAGCTATTTTATAATTAAAATTTGTATCATTTGCTTCGAGAATTAATTGCTTTGTGAAATATGAGATATGATCTACATTGGGGTGTAACTTATTTTTACAAATTTTTTGGGTATTCTTTATGTACAAATTATTAGTGACATCAGTCAATTGACCATGCTTCAACCAAGTATGGGGTTTCCCTTCTTCTCCAAAACCTACTATGTCCACCCTGAATACATCCGCTCGAGAAATCTTATTATGATATTTTCAAGTACCAAATTTTTTAAAACAATTTTTTCAGACAAAATTTGTCTTCTGAAATCCAGAGACATCTCGCTGGTCTCCGCCATCAAAGCATTGACTGGGGTGGACCTCATGCAACCCGTTATCACTCTAGAGCTTCATGTTGAAGAATATCTCGTTTTTTTTTTTATTTGAGTTTTGGCAATTGGTTTCAGTAGCTAATTGTGACGCATAATCCAAATGAGATCTAGCTATACCTTCGTAAATATGTAAAAGAGTAAAAGGATCTGCTCCCCACCAAACCCGCGTAACAGCTTTCATGACATCAATCCCTTTTTGGCCTTGATTTGAATTTGACCAATATATGCATTCCATTTTAAATTTTAGTTGATAACGACATCAAAATATTTAGTTTCTTTTATCCATGCTACCATTGAATTGCCAATTCTTATAGGGCCAAGGTTATTAGCGCTCTGCCCTGGTCTAAAAAATATTGCCTTTGATTTGGAAGGAGATAAAGATAAACCATGTTCAAATAACCAGTTATCTGTTATAGATATTATCTGAGGTACCCTCTCCATAAGCTGCGCTCTATCATAACCTGGAATTAGCAGGACCAAATCATCTGCGTATTGGATTAGATGACCTGTTCAGGAAGAATATCATGCAGTTCTTTAGTATAAATATTGAATAGTAAAAGACTCAGGGGAGATCCCTGAGCCAGTCCCACCGTGCGTTTTTTGGATCCATGTATGTTCAAAAGTTTATCTCTTATATAGACATTCCTATTTAGCAACATGTTAAGTATGAAATTGGGAATATGTATAGTATTTCCAAATTTATGAGTTTTCGGTACAAAAGATAAGGATTGACATTATCATATGCTGCAGAGATATCCCCACACACCCGTTACCCTCTGAAAATTCCCTTAATATTATAGACGACAATAAAGAAAGACAATCCAAACAGCCCTTACCCAATCTAAAACCAAACTGTTAGTTCCAATTTTCCAACAACCATTCCACCCTATTTTTTTTATCATAATCCCAGTTATTTTAGAGACACAGGAGTTCAGGGCTATTATAGCCCGATAGTTCCTGTGATCCATAAGGTTTTTATCAGATTTTAATCTGGGATGTATGAGCGTGGACTTCCACTGGTGGGGAATATTCTCATCTTCTAGGATTTTATTAATACTATTTAAGAGAATTATTATACCTCTTTCTGATAGATTCTTAAGCATAGAATATGAAATCTAGTCAACACACAAAATGGAGAATCCGGCAGACTCCGCCGAAAATCTGGGTCAATTCTACAAGGGTATAAGTATTTCCATCCCCACTCTCCCTGATGGCAGGAATGAACCTGAATTAACTGATGCAAATCCAGAAAATCCACGAATAACCCTCCAACTCCTCAATAAGGAAAATCGATCCAGTGAAGAACAGAACAATCTAAAACTATCTCTCTTTTTTTTAAGAAAACATTTTCTAGACTCTGCAATTATTGTTTTTGTATGAAGAAAATGGACCAATGAAAGATTATGCTGATAAATGGCTTGACGCCTCCGAGCAAGCATATTAGAACATTCCTCATCCCACCAAACAACAGATGGTGTGGAAACTTTTGATTTATTACTTTTAGGAATTGAATTTTCAGCAGCATAAACATTTATTTTTCAAATTGGCTATATGATTCTACATTATTCTCTCTTCCTATTGCAATAAGTATTGTATCCTGATAGGAATCACAATCAGCCTTTTTAAACTGTCTTTTTGAATTAATCTTGATTTGAGGCAGATTACTATTTTTAAATTTAATGAGAATGGGAAAGTGGTCACTATTGCCACAATCTTGTATTATTTCCCATGTACATTAGTTATTGAGAAATGAATTGCATAGAGATATATCTACCACCGATTTATTCATACTAGGGTTATTAAGTCGTGTTGAACTGCCATCATTCAATACAGACATATTCATGTCCTCTAAAGACTCATATATAAGCCTGCCCCTCTGATTAAAAATTGAGCTACCCCACAATGGACGATTTGCATTCAAATCCCTCAAAATTAGTTTAGGCTCCGGTATAGAATTAATCAATCTTTCCCAGCCATTATTACTCAGAGGAATATTTGGTGGAAAAAAAACAATTAACCAAATGCATATTACAATGCAAAATTTTAATCACTTGTATCTGCATATGTTCATGTAAAACTGATGTGTCAATTTTGTGTATATACAATATTGTCAATGTTATTACGAATCAATAAAGCATGCCAGCCTTTCTTACCATCGGGACGATGATTTCGCAAAATATTATAATTTTTAAAATGTTTATTTATATTGGAATTAAGCCAAGTTTCATTAAGTGCAACAATATCTAACGCGTTTTCAGATAACAATATTTGCAGATTCAACCTGTTACATAATAAGATTTTTATGTTCCATTGAAGAATCTTCAAATCCATTAATTATTATATGAACATAATTTCAGATGGCAGGAGATTTCCTTGGACCCCCAGTCACACCTTTTTTCTCCTTGTTGCTTTCCAGTGTTAATATTTTTACATAATTTATAAGTATTTATAACTATTGTTAAAGGCTGTATAACTTCATCAAGTTCCCGAGTCACCAGTGAAATCCCATCTACTGGGTCCATACCACGTGCAGACACAAACTCACCAGAAAGATCTGGGGTGAAATGTGATGCTTGGGCAACCATTGGCGGGGAGCTGATTCTAGATGAATCTGGGAATAAGCAAGCTTCATGTTCAACCTTATTATATCCTGCAGGTTGGGAGAGAGTATTTTGTTTTTGTCTTTTAGTGGCATTTACCCTATTTGCAAAAGAAGGCATTTGAGAATATGGCCAAAAAGAAGACAATTATAGCACTGGGTAACTCTCATGATACAAGGTTCAACCAGAGCCTCAAAGCCAAAAATCTTAATTGATCGTGGGAAGATTTTCCCCTCAAATGTAAAGAGGCAGGTACCAGTTTATTCAATAGGGACTTTATTAGGAAGTCTACTTAATCTCTAATATTTTGATTGAACTTTCTGTATATTTATTTATTTCTTCAATGCTAATATCTTTAAAATTTCCACGAACAACGCCTTTGCATGACACATTAGCGTTGGGAATGAAAACATCATAATTTCTTTCCTTAAGGATCTCATTATCTAGGAGAGAATTAGCCGCTTCCGGCGATGAAAGTTCAACAGAAATTCGATTTCATCCCTTACGAAAAGGACCTTTTAGACCTGGTAAATTTAGTTTCAATAGATCTCTAGCAATTACCATGGGGTGAAAATTCCCTACATTATTAACCTTTTCCTGGTTATTGTTTTTCGCTTGTATATTCACAACAAATAGACCAAGGCTATTATTTTTATAAACATTTTTCGTTTTTGGAAGACTTATAGAAGAATTTGTATGTAATTGCAATCTGGACATGCGGCAAACTAGTTGGCAAGACATGGGGCCTAAAACCAAAAATGGTATAATGGTTCTACCAAACAATAATAAAGCCCAGGGTGATCTATGCCTCGTTGGTATGATGGCCCAAAACCATACAGGTCACCGCTGGGACCAAACTTAATAAAGTGCAAAGGCTGATGATATGCCTGGGAATAACAGGGGCAATGTCAACGTGCCCTACCGCAGCCTTAGAGGTACTGCTCATCTCAGTGTGAAGAGGGAGGTGATTACCAGTGCTCACAGGCTATTTCAAATAGACGAATTCACCAATGGTCACCTGCGCAGCTTTTAAGTAATAAAACTCAAAAATGCCAGCAAACCAAGTGACCAAATGACGGTCATGTTAGACCTAGATGTCCCATTCACAGTGGCTATTGATGACCGCCAATCATGGGAGAGTAAAAAACTACCTCAAGTCGATAACGCATCGCTGTGACCCAGATGGTTCAAAACTAGCGAAAGAAGCAGGATTCGACATTTCAGGTCCAAACTGTAAGCTTTCCAAACCGCTAGGCAAATATATAACCATCTTCCAAGCGGAAGTGCTTGCCATAAATATATGTGTAGAAAAGTGCCTCACACAAGGAGTTCACAGAAAGCACATCTACATATTCTCAGATCGTCAAGCGGCTCTAAAAGCTCTAAGAGCTTTCAAATTCGTTTCAAAGCTAGTCTGGGAATGTAAGCAAACCCTAAAGCAACTAGCAACACGCAACCAGGTAACTTTATTGTAGGTTCCTGGCCATAGAGGCATAGAGGGCAACGAAAAAACAGACTACCTTGCAAAAGAAGGAGCTGGAACAACATATTATGGTCCAGAGCCCTATATAACGGTGAGCAAGCTAGCTCTCTAGGTGGAGTGGGTTTTATGGTTCACAAACAACAAATCTCAAAGATTGTCAGTATAAGCTCAAGGGTTATATATCTAATCCTAAAACTAAACCAAATAGCTAGCCTTAAACTGATACAGGTATACGCACCCACAACCGACCACGAGGACGAAGAAGTGGAGATCCTATACGAGGATATCTCAAGGGCTATGCAACAAGACAAAACCCAGTATATGATCCTCATGGGAGACTTCAACGCAAAGCTTGGCTCCAAGACTGATGAAGCAGAAACTGCCCTGGGAACATTTTGCTACGGAGAGAGAAATCATAGGGGAGATATGTTTCTGGGCTCTCTCCTTCAACATGCCATGAACTCCTTTTTTAAAAAACGCCCACTTCGAAAATGGACCTGGTCAAGCCGAAATGGTGCGACGAAAAACGAAATCGATTTTATTGTCACTGATCAAAAAACATATCGTCCAGGACATCACTGTATTGAACAATTTTGCGACAGGTAGCGACCATAGGCTGGTTAGGGCAAAAGTTAAAATAAACGTTCGGAACGAAATAGCAAAGTCAAAGATCCAGGGCAAAAAATGGACATCGAGTGAGAATAAGGCGGCATATCAAGAGGAAATGGCAACAAAACTCAGAAACCTAGAACATCTGAGAGACGACGAAATAAATGTGGACGATTTCAAGTCTGAAAATTAACTGAAGCTCAGAGAAATCATTGCATATGAGCGAGAAATAAAGAAGATAAACTGAGCCAGAGTACGAAGAATCTTATGAAGGTGAGAAGAGATATGAGGGATAGATACGTGGGAAATAGCGTTGCACTTAGACAATTAAATAGGAATATTTCCAAGTCTGTGAGACAAGACGTCCGAAACTACAATAAACAACAGTAATTGAAGGGAATAAGAGTTTAAGAGTGCTGCGGAGGAACCTTACGGAAGGCAGGAAAAACATTTGTAAGCTCGCTGATAGAAGCGGCAGTATTAAGACAGGTAGTGCGGATGTTCTTAAAATTACTGAAGAATTTTACAGGGAACTTTATAGAAAAGAGGCGGAACCTGCAAATACAGGGCAGATACCGAGGGTTCAGAATGTTGGATCGGAGGATATCCCAGAAATAACTATCGACGAAATAACAACTTCGCTTTTGGAAATGAAGAATAACAGATCTCCAGGAGACGACGATATAGCTATCGAATCGATCAAGGAAGGGGGCGAAGCTCTGTAATACCCTATCCATAAGTTCTTTAATTTATGTCTTCTTAAAGGCACAACACCTTCCGAGTGGCGCAATGCTGTTGTTGTCATCATGCACAAAAAGGGCGGCATCACAACACAAGATATGTTAATTGGTAGTTAATATAAATGGAGAAGACTTGAACCACCTTAGGTTTGCCGATGATATTGTCCTGATTTCGGATAGGATTGACAAAGCCACACAGATGCTATACGATCTAGAAAAAGCGTAAAAAAAGCCGGATTAAAGATCAATTCTTCAGAAACACAATATATGAGAAATCTGGTGATGAGTGGTAATAATTCCTTGAGTGGGCACGAAGTGCAACAAGTATCGTCCTACAAATATCTTGGACATGAAATTCGTGTGGTTCGAAACAACCAAACTGTTGAGTTTCAAAGCAGAATAGGACTCACCTGGGCAGCTTTTGGGAACCTAAAGGAGGTATTCCGGCCCGACATTTAAAGAGAAAAGTGTTCCTGCCTTTTATGACATACTCTGACAATAAATTACAAGTGACAGAACGAGCGATGGAGAAAGCCATTTTGGGCATTTCTCTAAGAGATAGAATCCAGAACAACGAAATAAGAAGAAGAACATGTGTAGCGGATGTCGTCAGGGGAATAACAACACTAAAATGGAATTCGGCAGGACACATTGCAAGAATAACTGACGACAGATGGACCAAGAAAATATTTGAATGGAGGCCGAGACATGAGGCTTAAAGAAATAGAGGACGACCACCAACGAGATGGACTGATGATATAAAGCGCATCAAGCACAACTGGATGCAGGCGGCGCAGTACAAGGAGGAGTGGCACAGATTACGGGAGGCCTATGTTCAGCAGTGGACGCGACAAGGCTGATTGATGATGATGATGATGATGATGAAGGCAATAGGCAAAGCAGAAGACGACCAATGCAGATTTTGCAATAATGCAACTGAAACCGCAGAACATCTACTCTGCCAATACCCAACCGAACTCTGCAAAAGGATCAAGTACCTTGAAGGAGTACAGCTATCAAGAAGTGAGCCAATTACCTCCCAAGAAAACAGCTTCGTTTGGAAAAAGTTTACGTCCTTTGGACACAAATTAAGTTGTAGAGTCGTGCACAAAATATCGGTAAAGGTAGCAGTGCCGGGAGGCTGAAACTAGCCGAAACGACTCCATAGCAATCTACAATCTACACCTCCAATTTAAGTAGCTAACAACGAAACTTATTTATTCTATTTGTAGCAACAAAATCAAACCCATAATAAACTTAGTGGATCTGGAATCAAGTGCGCTGCTGCCTCTCGAATGAGACTCTAATGTTGACCAATGAGGATACTTCTGAACTCTTTTTCATATCTCTCCTTGGATTTGGTAGTCAGAAAATCCAAATTGATGGTTCTTGCCGTATCCACAATAAAATCAGGAACTTTCCATTTTTTCTTTTCTGGTTACGTTTTAACATAATTTCTTCTAATCCAGAGGTTCTCAAACATTTAATTTATACATACAAAATTAAAATAGCAATTATTGGGCATATTTGATTCCAAAATAAAATAATAAAATGTAATAATGAATAGAATAGAATAGAATAGTTATTGGTAAAGTCCGAACATACAGCACTTTTACACGTCAAAAAAAAGGATTGGATACACAATCATGAAATCAATAAAAGCAGTATTAACAAAGTTCTAAAATTATAAAATATACAAACTAAACATTAAAATTAAGATTTACTTACACATTATAAAAACACACTACAAAGACGTTAGATTAGAGCAGCACTGAAAATACTCCTCAAAGTCATAAAAAGCTTTGCTAAGTAGAAAAACTTTAAAATTGCTGGAGTAGGGAATTGAAACATTTTAATCCCTAGAAACTGGTGCTATTTCTGAACTTTGTGAGGCGAAACTGACTTAAAACTAGATTTACTATGTTTCTGGTGGGATCCTAGTTATGAACATCTTGCTGTGCTTGAAATAGTGGCAAGTTCTGCCTAACATACATAAGGCATTGCAAGAGGTAAGCACTGGGGAGCGTCAATATCTGCAGGTCCAAGAAGGCCTGACGATAGTCCTCTCGGTAGCCCAAACCAGCCATTAGCCTTATGCACTTTCTTTGTAATTTAAAGACTTTGATGCCATGAGGGAAATGACCTCATTCAAGAATTGCATGGCCCATGGGTACAGTCTTTTGGAAACACATCCTAAAAGATTTCTTCTCAGGTACACTAACTTAGAGAGCCTGCGACAAAGCTTCTGAATATGACACTCCCATGCCATTCTTGAGCTCAAGAAGACTCCCAAAAATTTTACCTCATCAGAGTAGCACTCCAGGAAACGATGGCCTACTTTCTCCTCCTCAGGCTGAAATTTATGGACCGTGTTTTTTCCCATTCAGACACAGTTTATTTGCAATAAACTAATTGTTCGATGGTCACAGTAGCCTCTTTAATTCCAGAAACACCTATTTGGGATAGGTAATAGGTTGTAAAAATAGCGGTGTCATCTGCAAAAAGAATCAGCCCCTCTATTCCTTGTAGATAGGCAAGGTCATCAAAAAATTTTGTTAAAATTGGTAGGAGTGAAATAGGTCGATAATTTGAGCGTTCATCATTACCTGAGTATCAATACCTGATAAACTACATTAGATTCAATAGCCTGGTTTATAAGCTTTGTCAAAGGGAACAACATGACATTTTTCAGAGTTTTTATTATTTTGGCATTGATGTCATAGCAGTCCTTGCTTCTGCTCGGTTTTACTTTATCAATCTTCTGCCTTACCTCATTAAAGGAGAAATTAAAAGGAACGTGACTTGCATTTTCACAAAGGTATTCCGAGAAACCTGCCCCCTGGATGTGGGAAGGAATTGAATAACCTGATCTGCTATCCTAGAGAAAAACCTATTGAAGGAAGATGCATCCAGTATTGAGGAATATTTTGAGGTGGGGGAGGGTTAGTTGGGTTAGAATTTAGGCTCTCTAGAAACATTTCAAAATCACTCCCCAAGTACTCTATAGATTGTTATTATCTGTATATTGAACTCATCAAGATACACATCAGCGACCTCAAAGTACTGCTCAATGCAAAACTCACCAAGACCCTTAGGTACAACATCGATGTTGGTTCGCAAAAATACTGCTACACTACCATGTATTTTTTCCTACCTACAAAAACCAGAAGCAGCAATGCAACCCCCAATATTCACAGTCTCAAATTGCTCAGTACTGCAATGCAACCCCCAATATTCACAGTCCCAAATTGCTCATTACTGAGCCAGAACTCGTTAACAAGGAATCAATCAACATTTTTTTGACTGAGGAACATTTCTAGATCATTACATTATGATTTAAACATTGAACATTTAGATGTAAAATAGACAAACATTGTTGAAATTTTTTAATATTGTTAGATTTTAGAAATATATTTTGTTTCAATTTTGGTTTTAATTTACCAGATTCTGAGTGTGTCCATTCTGATATCGGCGCTGAATGTTCAAAAAATTGTTTTGGTACATGTTTTCCTTTTCGTATTGTGCTCCAGTTTAAATGAAGATTTATAGTGATCTATTGTCTTCATCTTATTACACTTGCACCCACCTGCAAGTTGTTGTTTTTAAGGAAAACAAGCACAGCATTTGACTCAACTTCGGGCGCAAAGCCTGAGAGGAAAATGTACGCTTTCTCTTCTGCTATTTTAAGACCGGTCTCACCTTCATTGGTCCCCAAAAGTGGCTTTGGCCTGGTTTCCTGGATTCTGTTTCTCGTTTTTCTTTTCCCTGTTGCCAGAGTCCATCGCGATTTCTGGAGTTTAATTATTTCACGGTCGGCATTTCCTTTGTTACCATCTTGTTCAACAAAGAAAATATCATCATTTGCGTCGGAAATAGGGGTTATGTTAGTTTTGTTGACATCAACAACCTTTTTTGCGTGGTTTGGTTGTGTCTTCTGTTGCGTTTCTGGACAATTAGCGTTGGTATTGACGACCTTGGTTCGAGATGGCAGGGCGCGGCTTTCATCGCGCCTTTCACGATCGGATGACCTTATATCTTTGTCGTTACAGGCGACATCTTTGTTTTGTTCCGGAATTAGAAGGCCAGGTTTAACAGCTGATTGTTGATGAGCAACTCCTTGCGGGCAACTTCTGCTTTTCCATCAAAAACGGCTTTTGTTTCCCAATTTTTCCATAGAAAATCTACCTTTTTTTCAAGTTATCGACATTTTTCCTCCAGTTTGATAACTTTCTCTTTCAGATTGGCTATTTCCAAGTCCTCTTATCAGTTTTTGTTACTATGGACGCCATTGCTGTTTGGTCCGCTTTCTCCGTGTTGTGTACACAAACGGCTGCTTTTTTGCCTGCAACTTGTCTCAGACATGATGGATGAAACAATTCCATGCACTTTATACACTTTATTGGGTTTCACATGTTTTTTTTGCAATGTAGAGAACTACTTTTAGCACTTTTCTCGCTTCTTTGCGCTGGTTAAAGTCTGGTGGCTCTTTAGCCCCCGCCATCTTGCAAAGATTATGGCTAGTATTCATGCATATGAGGGTAAAACGTGATTCAAAGTGAGTTGATTATTTTTGCAGAATAATCCGAGAGATACTTTTATAAAATTCTAACTATGGCACCCATCCAGGTGGGTAAAAAGATACATCCATTTTTTGGATGTTTTAGAGATGAAATATCAGTGCAGATTTCACAATTATTGAACATTTTTATTTTTTGTCTTCACCAGCATAATCAGCATGGGTCCACCTCATGCCAGAACGACACTGAAACCTCATTTCTCCTGCTTTTGACGTTTTGTATTGCTCTGTACAGTAAGTATACGAGCAAACATCATCATCTTCGTCAGAAAACGGATCCTTTTCTGTTTTCGATTCAGGTTCTATGATCAACTTGATAGTTACCGTTCTTCTTTTTTCAGAAACCATGGTTTGTTTATTTTTTTGTTTCGCCTCCTCCAAATTAGTTGTAGATTTAAGAACTGCTGTGCCTTGAGTTTCGTGGCTTTCTTTTTCCTGGCACTGAAACGAATACTCCTGCTCCATTATAATTATGCTAAAGTCAATCAATTGACAACCCGTTTTCCTGTCGAGGCTTTAATGTTGGAATATTTTCTGCGCTAGTTTCAAGTTGCATGAAGATTATCATCAGTAAGAATATTTGAATAATAGAAGCAATGTGACTGGACATGTTGCAACACACAACCATCCAGAATATATTGGTTTCCTAGATCTTCTGGACTTATGGATAACACTACACATTTGTCAGCATATGGCTTCATCTGCCAATTTTTGGATCATGTCTCAATTGTTGCTAGATCGTCTTTCATGTCAGAATATTGGCTCGATGCATCGCAATATAACTTGGTGTCATCTGCAAAGAATGATATATTGGTCTTAATGTCTTTACCCAGGTCACTAACATACAACAAGAATAAGAGTGGTCCCAGCACAGATCCCTGTGGTACTCCACTAATCACGTCCCGAAAGGAAGAGCATTCTCCATTTACTCTCACCGTAAAGGTCCTGCCTACTGCCTCGTATAAAGTTGCCTATCTATTTGTGCAGCCAACCCCTTATTCCAAAGTGCTCCAATTTGTACAGGAGCCTTTTAAAAGGTACCTTGTCAAAGGCTTTCTCGTAGTCTAGGTAGACTACATCTGTTGGTATATTTTTATCATAGTTTGCAGTCCAATCATTCAAACATCGAAGCATATTAGTTATTGTTGATTTATTTTTCTGGAAACCATCCTGGTTGTCCGGCAAGATTTCATTTATAATTGAAAACTCTGCCAGTTCCTTCACTATAATTTTTTCCATGAGTTTACTGACTGAACTTGTTAAGCTTACTGGCCTGTAGTTTTCAGGTTTAAATCTGTCCCCCTTTTTATAGATCGGTGTAATAATGGCTTTCTTCCAACTGGTTGGTATAGTTCCAAGGGTAATTGATTCATTCATTGCAAGACTTAGAGGTGTTTTTAGACTCTCTGCACACTTGTTTAAAAATACGGATGGAATTTCATCAGGTCCAGGACTTGAGTCGGCTTTAAGGTCTGATATTGCTTCTTTGACTTTCTCTGGAGTGAAGTTTATAGTATGCAGTGGGCTTATGTTCCTGTAGCTGTTGGGAAGAATAGGAATCTGATTGTTTTCTTTGGTGTACATGTTCTTAAATTGGTCTGCAAACATTTCTGCAGTGTCCAAATTATTTTCTACTATGGAGTTAATTTTATTATCCTTTAGGGTAATTTTTGTAACTTTGGAATTTAGACTTTTGCTTACATACTTATAGATTTTTTTGTTTGATTCCGATTGAACTATGTTTTGTTCGTGACATATTCTTACATTAGAAATGGTGTTTTTTAGTTTGTTGTTCTGGAGTCTATATGCCTGATAGTTCTCGTCTGTAGTGTTATGTCTATACATATCCCAAAGCCTGCGTTTTTTGTCTATCTCCTTGAAGATGGTTGCAGTTATCCATATTTCCAGCGGATTTTTCCTTATGGATTGGAGTGGGATAAAGGTGTCGATGGTTTTCTTGATGATTTTCTCACACAATTCATATTTTGTGAGGTTGGTATTTGTGTTATCGAAGTTTTGCTCGCTTATGTAGTTGCTGATGGCATTATAATCTGCCTTCCAAAAGTTTCGTGTTTTATTTTTAAATGTTTCCTTGCCTTTTGCCTTTAGTTGAGATGTACCAGTAGTTACTACATGGTCGCTGTGTCCAATTGGAGAAGAACTTTTTTAAGTCATATATTAAGTTTTTTTCACTTACAAGTAGGAGATCAAGTAGAGACTGCTTTATTCTTGTGTTAAAATTTACCATTTGGTAGGCATTTGTTTCTTTAAACCCATCTAGGAACTCTTCTGCTTGTGCGTCCTGTTTAGCTGTTTGAAGACTATCCCAGTTTATCTCTCGATAGTTAAAGTCACCAAAAATTATGGTTTTATTTTTATTAGAAAAGGCAGTTTTAATTATTTTGACCAATTCTGAGTTTATTTCTGCTTTGACATAGTCAATTCTATATATTCAACCAAGAAGTATTTTTGCACCACCTACGTTAACATTCACCCACAAAGACTCCACAGGAACAGGAATATCATATTTATTTTCAGTTGATGAGTGAATTTGGATATTGTTTTCTATTTCTTTGATGTATATCAGTATATCTCCTCCTTCTTTGGCTTTTCTATCTTTCCGGAATATACGATATCCAGGCAAATTGATTAAACCGTCAGTAATGTTTTCATTGAGCCAAGTTTCAATTATGCAGATAAAAGTGGGGTTACTTCTTTGTATATTTGCTTTCCATTCATCAATTTTATTTTTTATAGAACACAGATTTGAATACCAATAGGTTACTTGAACTGTAATGGGTGAAATGTTTAGTTTTTTGAATTTGGTTTAATAGAAACAATCCTAGGTGTTCCACGAACATATTTTATTTTCAGATGCTGTTCTCCTTGGTTTGTTCGTATTTCCAGTTCTTGTATCAACTCTTTCATATACTTTCTTTGGGCTTCGGTTTGATCCCCTTTAATATAAGTTGTGTTTGTCAATGCTGACAGTTTGCTCTTCTGCTTTAATATATTTAATGCTTCTTCTTTATTTGGAAATATTATTTTAACGGGTCTCACTTTGTGTTCTTCATATTTATATTTGAATTTACCTCCTTTAAGATTTCATGAACCTTATTTTTATCCTTCCCTATTCTATCCTCCCTGGTAGAGTATTCTGAAACTTCCAACACACCAAAGAGGAGCACATTTTGTGCCCTTATTTCTCGTTCTTGCAGTTCATACAATGTTGGTTCAAGGTTCGAATTGCTCCCAATTGGTTTAGCTATGCCTTTATTTTCCAGGTTTTTGATGTCCTGTTTGAGGGCATCCAATGATGGTTGAAAATCTGTAGTTTGCTGATTGGATTTCTCTTTTAATTTGTTTTCCAGTTCCTTGAATTCTTGAGTAAGTGATTGTGTCTTTTGTTCGAAAGTTTTGGCCACATCTGCATAACTATAGGTACTGCCGCTTTCATGGCATCTTTCAATTGTCCAAAATCCTTCTTAATATCCTTCATATCATGTTTTAAAGTTGGTACTTGCTTAATGGAATCTTCACAGAAGAAGAGTAATGTCCTTGTTGTGATTATGAGGGCCCTTATTTCTGTAGCACTGGTATTGGAGCAATTTTTGCAAATGATTTTTCTGCAGCAGTCACAAGGATATCCAAATATATCAGTTTTTGATTCCTTCAGTTTACACTTAAAGCAAACATTTGCCATATTTGCTGATTTATTTGCAGTATGTTTTGTAAATAATTAAATCGTCAGGAAAAACCGGCCGATAGAAGTGGCAACAATGTTTCTATTTCGATTGTTTACAAGGGAACCGTAACGCTGTATATTTGTGAGAAATAGTTTAGAATTCTTGTGTTTTAGGAAGAAACTTTGTTTCCATTTATGCCTTGCACTTTCAACAAGACGCCGAACCACTTTTCGCGAATTATTTTTCCGAAAATCACGATAAATTTCGACTTTGTTTATGCTAGAAAATCGACAACAACAGGCGATGTTGCCGGTTCGCGCACCACTCGCGGCCGGTCCCGCGCGGGGCGCACCAACATAAGTGCCCTTACTACCCATACAGCAAACTACAGTCACGTGCATGGGCTCCTCTTTCGGCACTGGTAATTACTTCAATTTGCTTCCGTCCGGCGTTGGCAAATATCTTTTGAAGGCGTTGCACAGAAAGAGCTACATTAAATATTTTCATTTTGCCTATATTTTCCCTTTCAATAATATTGTCTAAATTCGCAAAAATTGGGTGACTTCTGGTTTATTCAGCACTTGTGTCCTTTCTGAACCCTCGCAACCACTCATTTCCTGTTACTTTCTTCTCATTGTTAAAGGAGTGCTCAAATCCGTTCTTAAGAGCTAACTGATCGGCCAACTCTAAAACCTCTTTTCTTATCAATTCTATAACACATTGACTCCAATAATTTTAGATGTTCAACTAACTTGCGTTCTACGACAACATGGGAAGAAGGTTTATATGTGCCAAGCCTTTTTCACCGGTTTGTATTACTTTAGTTTTTTAAACATGTCTTCTTAAAGTTGCTTGTGAAATGCCGTCAACTTTGAAAGCTTTTAGCCATCCCATTTGTCCATTCAACAACTTCTATAATATCTGAAAGTAAAAATTATTTGATATTTGGACACTGGTCCAATGTCATACTATCAAACGTGAACTGAAGATAGGGAGGATTGCTATTTGACTGTCTCCAACTTTTTATTTAGTTTTTAACATTGCTGTGTCACTTTAAACCACTATGTCATTTCGTACACCTTTCCGGGTTGATTGTTGATATATTGCTGACTCATGTAAAGTTTTTCATATAAAAAATACTGAACTACCTTTACAAGTACTGAAACTTCTCAAATATATACCCAATTTTACACAGATTTCGGAAATTCGATCGAGAAAATTGAGCAATAACACATTTTCCCGAAATTTTAAAATTTCCATACCAGACTCCAAAAATGACGTCCACTTCCGAAATTACAATTTTTCTAGGCCAATGCATTCTACATATTACAGTGAACAAACGCTATTTCTAAAACCAACCAAATGTATAGGCAATTTCACGTAGTAGAAGACGTGCTATCATCAGCCATACTTTTTGACTCTCCAATATGCATGGGTGTCTAAACTTAAAGAGGAACCCACAAGTATTGTTTTGTCGCCCACATCTTGCACAAATGTTTATACATATAGACTAGAGGTGTTCCTGATAGATAATTCATTAGCTGGGTGAATAAGATGCCGATCATTGTTGTCGGCAAGGCCGCAGTACTCTATTGGTTTTGTCATTGTGCCCGTTTCTTGTTTGTCGTTTTGAAATAAGCGCACATCTATTAGCAATCATAGAAGAATGCGAGGAATTCATGACGACTAATATTGATTGATTCAGATAACCTTACGGAGGAAATCCATAGGTGCTAGATCAGGGGATCGAGCAACATGAGAACACACATTTTATTTCAAGAATATCACTGTATATATAATAATAATAAGCGACAAGAGAATATACATTAAAGAAGCACATTGCAATGATAATAATCGGTTTCTAAAGCGTGAAATAAATCATTTGATAGCTCATTTGAAGGAAAAAATTGCAACATTTAAACGCGGTGCAGTTTACAAGTAGTGGGCATTACAAGAACGTTAGCTCAGTTGCAGTGAAGTAATATAAACGTTTATTACGGGATGTAAGATGTAATTGGTCAGCAGTGCAGGACCATGTGCAGGAAGCGTACCATTTTGGGAGTGTAGTCACGCGCGTGCTTTTTGGAGTCACATTATTATACAGATTTGTTAGGAATAGTATTAATATGGTTTTGTCGTCTAGAATAAGCATGAGAAAGGTTAATTATTTTTTTCAGTAATGCAGCGGAATCAATTTTTTTTAAACTGAAAATATTGCATCTATAAATCTCATATTAGCGTCCGAAAGTATTCTAATGGGTATGTCACCACTCGGCAATTGAATACCGGCCGATATTTGTAAAACCGTTTAATAAGATGCGCGATCTAGATCTTGTTTGGGGTGATAGATATATTTAACTAAAAAATCAATTTTTTTAAATGTGTCTGATAAGCAGATAGATAGTTCAGTTCTTTTCTAATATAACTTGGTTGATTCTTCAGAGAAAGAGGATCCCAATTAATTCTTCTAGCACGAATTGATTCTCATTTACACTGATTTTTGAAGTGAAAACTCCTTTAGGCACGTTCCGCATTCTTTTTCTCCTGGCTAGTGGAAAGTGAGTAAGACTGAGCCCTCACGCTCTGCTATTTAACGTTCATTCGATTAAAGTCGGCTCGAGTCCACTTCATACAAAATAATGAAAATAATAAGATTTTGTTATTGTAAGTAATAAAATTACAAATAAGATAAAAATTTCAGTCTAAATAATAAAACTGACGAATTTCATTATTTCACGCAAAATTTCTACGGGTATGAAAACTTCTGTCTAAATAAAGTGACGATCAAATTTCCAAATTTGAAGCTAAATTTTTTCAAATAAGATAAAAAATTTCCACCTAAATAATAAAGTTATAATAAATAAAAATTTTCGTTTAAATAATAAGTGACGAATTCCATTATTTCTTGCTAAATTTCTATGAGTATGGAAATTTCTGCCTAAATAAAGTGACGAATTTCAAAATTTTAACCTAAATTTTTTCAAATAAGATAAAGATGTCCATCAAAATAATGAAAATAACTGGGCTTTATCATTTTAAGTAATAAAATTATAAATAAATAAAAATTTCCATTTGAATAATGAGTGATGAATATCATTATTTCAAGCTAAATTTCTATGAGTATGAAAATTTTGTCTAAATAAATAAAGTAACGAATTTCATAATTTTAAGCTAAATTTTTCCAATTAAGATAAAAATTTCCGCCTAAATAATGAAAATAAAAGGATTTTATATGTTTTAAGTATAAATATTTAATAATTTCCATTTAAAGAATAAAAGTGATGAATTCCATTCATCATCATCATCAGCCCTCCTCCATCCAGAATTGGACATAGGCCTCCTCCTTAGATTTCCAGTTGTTTCTATTCTGTGCTTCCCTTATCCAATTTAGTCCTGTGGTCTTTTTTATGTCATCATAACACCTTGTTTGGGATCTTCCTCGGTTTCTTCTTCCCAGATATGGTCTCCATTTTATAATTTTTGTACTCCATCTGCCATCCTCTCGCCTTGCCACATGTCCCGCATATTCCCACTTCAATTTTGTGACTGTTTCAATTATATCTTTTACTTTTGTTTTGTCTCTTATCCAGTTGTTTATTTTCCTGTCTCGCAGAGATATACCCAGCATAGCTCGCTCCATAGCTCTCTGTGTTACTTTGAGTTTCGATGTTATCTCCTTCGTTAGTATCCATGTCTTCGCTCCGTGTGTAATTATTGGTAGATACACTGATCAAAAACTCTAGATCTCAGATACATCGATATTTTTTTATTTTTGAGTATATGAGCTAATTTTCCAAAAGCAGCCCATCCCAGTCTTCTTCTTCGTTCTATTTCTTTAGCTTTATTTGTTTTGTTTAATGTTATAAGTTGTCCGAGACATATGTATTCTTCTATATTTTCTAGCCGCTGTCCTTCTAATGATATTTCTGGGTCTTCTTTACACATCACTTTAGTCTTCTTAATGTTCATGTTTAGCCTTATTCGTTTCGCTTCTTCATTTAATTCTAGGATCATCTGTTTCAGGTCCTCATTACTGTCTACTATGATCGCTATATCATCTGCAAACCTGATATTAGTCAGTCGTTCTCCATTTATTTCGACTCCTCTATTATTCCAGTCGAGTTTTTTAAACATAACTTCTAGGGCCAGGGTGAACAGTTTAGGTGATAGCGTATCTCCCTGCCTTATTCCTCTTTCAATTTTTATTTTATCTGTTTCTGTGTTTAGTCTAATTATTGATGTTGCATTCTGGTATACGTTTTTAAGTATGTTTGCGTATCGATGGTTTATTATTGCTTTATTTAGTTCTTCTTCTAGTGCCCAGTGTTCGACTGAATCAAAGGCCTTTTCGAAATCTATGAAGACCATGCTTAGCGATAGATTGTATTCATTTGTTTTTTCTATTAGTATGTTAAGCGTTAGCAAATGGTCGTATGTACTGAATTCTTTTCTAAACCCAGCTTGTTCCACTGACTGGTAGTTGTCAAAACTTATCAGTTAATCTGTTACAAATTATACGAGTAAACAGCTTGAAAAACTGGGAGAGCAGGCTTATGGGACGATAGTTTTGAAGATTGGTGTTATCTCCTTTCTCAAAAATTAGTACTACTATTGCGTTATTCCAGTCTTCGGGTATTCTCTCTTCTTGGAGGCATAAGTTATAGATTATTTTTAGCTTTTGAAGCACCACTTCCCCGCCTCCTTTTATCATTTCTGTTATGACATTATCTTCACCTGGTGCCTTGTGATTCGTCATCTGAGATAAAGCGTGATTTATTTCATCTAATGTGATTTCTGGAATTTCTTCCGACTCTACATTCAAAACTTTTCCTTGTTGTTTGATTATTTTTAGTTTTTCTATCTTTGTGCTATAAAGTTCTTCATAAAATTTTTCAGTTACTGTTTGGATCTTGTCTTGGTCTCGCTCTTCTTTCCCATTTTGTTTTTTTATAGCAATTATTTGATGCTGTCCATTCGATTTTTGCATTATATGTTTTAGGCTCCTATTTTCTTCTATTGTTTTTTCTACTAGGTATTCATGGTGGGTTTGTAGATCTTTTCTTATTAATGTTCTTACCGATTTCTTTATTCTTGTGTTCGGTGTTGTCTTTGTTTAAACATTAACCTTCTCTTTTCTCTCCAGTATTTCGTTTCACTGGAGATTGTGTCTTTTCTTTTATTGCAAGGTGTTGTTTTCAAGGATGTTTCTACTAAAGCTGTAACGAGACTTTTAGTAATTTGGTTCATGTCTTGGTCGTTTTCTATGGGTTCTTTAAGTTTTTCTTTCCTCTTTTTTACTTTTTAATATTTGTATGTCGATCTTCTGTTTGTTTTGCTTTTGAACATATTTTTTTCTTTCTAATTTCTTATCGATTTCCACTCTTGCTCGTACCAAACGGTGGTCGCTTCCAGTGTTGAAGTGGTTCAGAACTGTGACGTCTTTGACTGTTTCCCGGCGGTTTGTGAGGATATAATCAATTTCGTTCTTCGTGTTACTGTCCGGGCTAATCCAGGTCCATTTTCCCTGTATCTTTTTGTGAAAGAATGTATTCATCGCATGCTGTTCGTTCTGCTCCAGAAAATTCATTAACATTTCTCTCCTGCCATTTCTTTGTCCCAGCCCAAAGCTTCCTATTTGTTCCTCTGTGTCGTCCTGTTTCTGTCCGAAGATGGCATTGAAATCTCCCATTATGATTTTCTGTTGACATTTGACTTCATTGATGGCTTTGGTTATTTCGGCATAGAAGAGGTTAACGTCCTCATCAGGGTATGCCGATGTTGGTGCATAACACTGAACAATCTGTATTTTGTATTTTTGGCAAATTTGAAGTACAATATATACGACTCTGTCTGATATTCCTTTGTATGCTTTTATGTTGCCTTGTTGTCGTTTGTGTATTAGAAATCCTACACCTCTCTGACTTTCTACTTCATGACCTTTGTAGAATAATGTGTTTCCGGAATTTATTTTGATGAGGTGTTCTCCTTTTCTTCGTATTTCTGATAGACCTATCACGTCAAATCTGATTTTACTGCATTCATTTGCAAGGTCGGCTAACTGATAGTCGTTTAGCAGCGATCTATTGTTATATGTTGCAATTAGAAGGGAAGTATGTTTATTTTTCAATTTAGTCAGTTTTGTGCCTCCCCCAGAATCCGTGAGGCTGACTGGTTTTCCAGTGTGGGATTCTGAGCTTATTGCCCTACCCGCCTGGGGTATTTGTGTTTTCAATGCTGACATTTCATCGGGAGTGTTAAATAGTCATAATCTTCCACGCTGGCTAGGCGGGTTGGAAGATGGAACAAGGAAATAAGAGGGATCAGTTTGGAATAGATTAAAGTAGGGGTTTGGCACATGTCTTTCATACGGGTTGGGATGTGATGGAAGACAAGAGCTCGCGTGGGCAGGTGCGCTATTTCCTTGAGGTAAGTCTGTTCTTCATCGGAATCATGAAGAAGTACCTACCCGCTACCCGCATGAATTCCATTATTCAAGCTAAATTTCTATGAATATGGAAACTTCTGTATAAATAAAGAAAGTGACGAATTTCATAATATTAAGCGAAATTTTTACAAATAAGATAAAAATTTCCACCTAGATAATGAAAATTAAAGGACTTTATTTATTTATTTATCGAATGGCTCGGATTTCTACAGACATTCATATAGTTAAGTATATACAGCTAAGTATGTAAAAACCTTAAAATTGTTACGTATATTGATTTAAAAGGTAAAATTATCTTAAAATTATAGTTGAACACATACCAGCGTGTTGCAAATAGATGCTATCCACTACATAGAATAAACTTCTTGATACCAATTGTCTCTCTTACAGTTGTATGTCCGGTGAGCTCAGCCATTCCAGTACAGTAGGGGTACTCATTATAATGTCATTCCAGTCACCCTGGAATTTCCTAGTGGGGCATTCTTTGACGAGGTGGGCTACTGTCTGTTCTTGGGCTCCGCACTCGCAACTTGGGCTGTCGGCCAAACCCCATTTGTATAATGTGGATTTACACCTGGCATGCCCAGTTCTCACTCTGTTTAGCCGGCACCAAGTGTGGTGGCTTGAGTAGGGTCAAATTGGTTCTGATTATCGTGGCGCGTTTCATTGAAGGATGTCCACTTTGCTCTCCAGATTTCATTAGGTCGAAAGGGGAGATTGATTGTGCCCTTTCGTGAGTCCATATGGACTTCCTGGATCGAAGGCGGCAGTCCGGAATGTTACTTAACACTTGATGAATTGGTGTTTATCTGGAGAATGAGGCGTCATTTATTTTCCTCCATTCGCAGTCCGTTGCCTGTTGTCGTCTGAGCTCAGGTGGTGCAATATTGGAGAGCACATGCAGCCAGGGTGTCGATGTTGACTTGAGGGTACCAGTTACAATTCGCATTGTGTCATTTAGGTGTGCATCTACTTTCCCAGTGTAAGAACTTGGTCCATACTGGAGCGCAATATTCAGCGACAGAATACACCAATGATTGTGCTGCTGTGCGTACAGTGTCTGCGTGCACTCCCCAGCTTGCTCCTACCAGTTTTCTAATTATGTTGTTTCTAGTTTTTAGCTTTTCTTCCATCAATTAAATGTGTCTTTTGAATGTTAAGGAGCAGTCAAGTGTAACTACAAGGTATTAATCGTTTTCCACAGAAACAGACATTCAATTCTCTTTTGGCCAGAGGATTATTTAGATGGAAAGCACTCACTTCTGTTTTATTTGCTTTGGGGCAAAGTCTTCAGTTTTTAAAATATTTATTGATAGTCTCTAAGTCTCTAGTGACAGTGTCTTCCCCCTCTCAAGGTCTATCGTCAGCGTAGCAAAATTTTTGTGATTTGGTATCTGGGATGCCACTGGTGTACAGATTAAAGAAGAGTGAAGAGAGTACAGATCCCTGAAGCAGTCTGTTTTTTATGGTAAAGGATCTGCTCGTCGTATTTCCCGTAACTACCTTAAAATATTTTTCTCAGCATATTTTTAGCAGTTAAGTCATTTTGAGGCAGGGTATAGTTCTTTTCAGCTTGAGTATTAGGCCATCCAGCCATACAGTATCATAGGCTGTGGTTAAGTTAATAAGGGCCACTGCGAGCTTATGTCCTCTTTGGAGTCCTGCTTCGATGAAAGCAGTTAGGGCCAGTACTTTTTCGCAGCAGCTTCGGTTTAGACGAAATCCTGCTTCGTTCCCGGGGTATCACGTTGTCTATTAGTTGGTGGATTCTGTTGTAAATGAGCCTTTCAAGCAGTTTGTAGCAGACATTGAGCAAAGCGATGGGGCGGTAGCTAGTCGGGTCATTACCAGGTTTCCCAGGGTTTAATGTGGCTAGAGTCTTGGCCACTGCAGGATCCGTCCTCTATTGGGCAAATCGGTATATAATTGTGTCAGCCATCTTCGTGCCACTGGGCCTTTTTTTTGTCATCTGGTAAAAATGCTCTTTTATGCACACCCCCCAGATGGGGGGTAGTGTTGGACTCGCACCAACTAACACTTCCAGGTATTGCCGACTTGTGCTAGGACCCCTCTAGCATGCAGCACATGGCACGTCGGGTTAAGGACTGCCGGGTTTGAATCCTATTAAGTCCTGATCATCTTATGTATTTCCATCACATGCGGTTACTTGTCCGCGCATCTCTGGTACAATGTGTCGTCTCTTATGTGCTTTTATCCAATTAGACTCCTGGGTCTATTGTATGTAGCCCATCTTCTGGTCCTTGGCGCATCTGGGTGATAGTTGATCACTTACCTCAGTTCTTCATCAGCATGGTTTTCAGCCTTTAGAATACGCGCCTGGCCTTTTCGACTATAAAGTCTTCTAAAGGTTGCCACTGTATATCTCGTTGTCTCGTCTCAGGTCAGCATTTCTGACGTTCTCTGTACTCACTAGCAATTTAATCCTTGATTTCGCTGCGTATCCCCAGGCTGTTGAGCCATACGTCAGTTGAGTTCTCGCAATTGACTTGATCATGACAAGTTTGGTCTTCAGTGTCATTTGGCTATGCTTCCCGATTAAGGAATTTAGCATGGCCATTGCCCGTTTAGTCTTGTCTCTTGCAGCTTGGATGTGTCTTTTCCATGTGAGGCCACGGTCCAGGAGCACTCCAAGATAGGTACTTGACATCATTTCTCCAAGGAATATCGGTGTTGTTTATCCTAATTTGTGGTCCTGCAGCCTTCCTTCTTCTCTAAAGGATTATGGCTTGCGTTTTTCCCTCATTTACTTTGATCTTCCATCTGTGGCCCTCTGCAGCACTGTGCGTATCCCCGTGGTGTTATTGTGTGTATATTGTATAATTGTATCGTCAGCATACACACACGTCTTCGATCTATGGAATATCATAGGTGAATATTGAATACAGGGCCGGTCCAAGAGCTGAGCCCTGCGGTACTCCTGCCTAAAGTGTTTTAGACCTAGATGTCTTATCCTTCATCTTCACGTGGAATCTTCTGTTAGTCAGGTAGTTTTTGATGATCTTGATCATTCGTTCAGAGTAGCCCCCTACTATCATCTTATAGTACAGCCCCTGGTGCCATACTCTGTCTAATGCTCTCTCTACGTCTAGTCTGTCGCTTTTCCGCAGTTGAATCCTTTGGTGATGTGTTCCACTGCCTTGAGCAGCAGTAACTCTGATGGATGTCCCGCTTTGAATCCATACTGGATGCTTGAGATTGTGTCCTGCTCTGTCGACTCGTTGTTAAGTCTCCTTCAAAGATATATGATCTCCTTAGTATAATTCGCTCTGCCACCTTGCTAACAGCCGAAAGGAGACTGATAGGCCTGTAATTTGCAGGATTGGTCTTATCCTTACCTGGCTTAGGTATTACTATCACCTCAGCCTCCTTCCACCTGTCAGGGAAGTGTCCGAGTCTCATCATCGCATTGATAATGTTAGCGGTTGCTGTTATACTCGGTAGCTTCTTGAGCATTTTGTGTGTGATCCTGTTCGCTTCTGGTGCTTTTCTTGTCTTCAGCCTTTTTATGATGTCCGCAACCTCAGCTGATGAGGTCAGAACATCACTTCTATGCATGACAGTTTCTTATACTTTCTCGAGATGTTCTTCATCCTCGTCAGGATGTTCGTTTAGTCTGCCTTGGTTCTGCACGGTTTCAGGGAGTACTTCCGCCTTCTCCACGTCCGCATAGACCAGACCTCTTGCTCCGCTTAAGGGCGAGGCAAGAGTCCTGGGGTTGCGGTGTGCCCTCTGCATCTGCCAGGCTGAGTCTTCTAGGCTCAGTTCCCTGAGCTTGTGTTGCTAAGCTTCGTCTCTATGCGCCAGAGTCTCGTTTTTAGAGTACCGCTGTGCTGGTTCATCTTGACTCTGTCGTTGTCTCTGCCTGTTCTTGCATAAACTCTCCTAAGTCTTCTGTTCTCTCGGATCATGCTCTTGATCTCGTCGGAGAGATCCTCATGTCGTCGAGTATTGGAAAGGTCTTCTACAGCAGTACTAGAGTAGCCAGTGGATCGAGTGTTTAATAAACTCAGGATATATAAATCACTTGGTCTCCTGTAGTCCAGTCTCCTGGTATTCTTTGTAGAGAGTTTCCGTCTCCTGATTCCAACATGGGATATATTCTTGTCTATATCTGCGGGGGATATTTCTCTTGTCTGTAGCAACTAAGGTTCCTGTGAATCGGTTATAATTTTCTGCTATTGGGGGTATCCAGCGTAGGCTCGAGTCGACTTCTCTAGTGTAGGCCTTCCAGTTTACTTTTCTAAAGTTCCACCTAGGTTTCTGGATCGATTTTATTATTGGTACCTGTATCCTTATATTAAGTACAACTGGTCGATGTTGTGTACGTGGGAAGCCTGGAAGGACTTTCCTTGTGTGTTTGAGAGGTTCACAGAGGTTGGGGTTTGTTTAACTCTGCCATCTGGCAAATCTTTCGCATCGTATATCAGGTGGTGTTCTATCCATTCCATTATTGCTTCACCCTTTTCATTGTTTGATGTGTATCCCCAGTTGGTATGTCGACTGTTAAAATCTCCTATTGCTCTGTGATTCATAGTGAGCAGAGGAGGGTTGGGCCAGTTGACAGTTGGGTGTTTGTAAACCGAGGCTATTTGGATTCCTGCCATTTCCATGGTGATAATTTCGATTTCATGTTGTCTTACGGTATTGATTACTTTGTATTCTTCTAAGTCGTGGCGGATGTACATAATGGATCCATGGACATCTGAAAGGATACTCGCTGCAATCATATATCCTGGGATTTTTGCAATGGTTGTTAGTTGTTGTTCGTCGTCTATGTGAGATTCTTGTAATACGATGATTTTGTCTTCTTTTGCCACTCTACTGAGGTTTTCTCCCTTGTCTCGGCTCATTCATTCAATGTTTAATTGCAGAATTCGTACCTGGGGTCCGATATCTTTTGTCAAGTCAAGTGGTGTCATTGTTCTGGAGCTGTGCCTGTAGATTTCTATGGCCGTGAGAGATTCTACATCTAGTCCGGCCGTCGTGTGTGTAGACTTTTTGCCGTCCTGCCGAGGCAGACCGTTGCCCGGAGTGCACCACCTTGGAGGTTGTCTACACGTCGCACTCCGGACTTTATCATTTTAAGTAATAAAATTATAAATAAATAAAAAATTTCGTTTAAATAGTAAAAGTGACGAATTTCATTATTTCAAAGCTAAATTTCAAAGAGTATGAAAATGTTTGTCTAAATAATAAAACTGACTAATTTCAAAATTTTAAGCTAAATTTTTTCAAATAGATAATAATTTCCATTTAAATAATAAAAGTGAGGAATTCCATTATTTCTAGTTAAGTTTCTATGAGTATCGAAAATTCAGTCTAAATAGAGAAAGTGACGAATTTCATAATTTTAAGCTAAATTTTTACAAATAAGAAAAATTTCCACCTAAATAATGGAAATAAAAGAACTTTGTAAGCACACAACTGAAGTGAAACTTCTGAAAGAGATATTAGGAATTGAGTTTTTATTTTTTTAAAGTTTTTTTTCTTCATCTTGCCCCCGGTTTCGACACTTTTTCCATTTTTTCATAAAGCATTTTTTTTCTTTCCATTTTTCGCATCCCCCTCGTACCCCAACTCCTTCGTCTTTTTTCGCCGAAAGCCGCGTTTCTCTAACTTTCATTATTTTTCTTTTTTTCTAAACATTTTGGGGATTCGGGGGTTGGGAGGTGGAGTATAATTCCCTCCCCCTTACTGATGATACCAAAAAATGGTGTTTTTGTCACGCTTTTGCGATTGCCCCGTAAATGAATATTACGTCTCTCGTCTCTTTCCTTCTCTAAGGATAATACTTAGTGCTGGCTACTGGCAACCTTGATTGTCAAACAAACAATTTGAGGAAGCACGAAACGTAGGAAGAGATACTATGACGTCACCACACCTCTCAGCAGTTATAGTCTTTAGAACAGATCTATTCCTAGATATGTTGTCTTTAGCGACTAATTTGAAAACAAAAGCCCAAAAAAATTAACGTTTATGTAAGGAAACAAATTAGTTGAGCTCATCAGGATTAAACAGTTTTTATAAGAAAAAAATACAAAAAGGCCGCTTTAAATAATTGCGGAGCTATTAATTTTAGTACCGCCTAGTTGTTATGCTGCAAATGTTAGCCTCGTTGCTCGAGCCTCGAGTACTAACACTGCTAACTGCTCACATCCGCCTTGAAATTGCGGTTTCTTTCAAGTTTATGGTCTTCCTCAACCGAAAACGGAACACAGCGAGCGTTTTACCTGACTCATACACCTAAAAAGTGCAATTTATATGCTATAAGCCTGCCATATATTATTCGTGAATAAACAGGGTGATTAGTTTAATGAATGTTCTATTAAATTCTTATGAAATTTTGATTTAAAAACTCATTGGTAGGTACCGGTAGGATATAGTTCCGGAAGGGTTGCCGATCATCTCCATTGGGGCATGATTATGTTAATAATATAATAGATATGCTGTATTTAAAAATTGACTTTCCCCTTCCCAGAAACTTGTTTGTTGAAGGTTGAAGTTGAAGATACGCTGAATGTAAAAAAAAACGGCATTAGCGACGTTGCTAGATTTGTTGATTCTCTGCTTATATGCTCGAGCCATCTGTGACGATTTCAAAGACAATATTTTCTTCTATTATACACAACCAGTATTCCTTGACTTACATTTGCCATTTTATTGCATTTAGCCAACAAGGGCTTAGCCCTTCCAAGCCCCCCTGGGTACGACCATGTGCATGAAAACCGTTTGGATTCTATTGCCGATCAAGGCGTGAAAATTGAAAATAGTTGCATTTAAAACATGTTAAGTATAAACAATTTTTATTTGAGAACAAGTACCTACATATTGTACGCAAACAGCCTATGCCTGTAGAGTGTAGATATTAATAACTGTATATGTTGTAATTATCTGCATTGTTGCCATACCACTGAGCATAATCTATTTCTTATTAGTGGTATGTATCCGTTTACCATTAGATGGTGCAACATGCTGAGAGGTATGATTGGCAATAACAAAATGGTCTTTTCTTTAACCTGGCAGCCGGTTATTATAACTTGTTAATACGTTATTATATAGTACTTTACGTCGCCCATAATATTATGTATTGTCCCTTTGAATGTGATTGGTAATCATTAAATTTAAAATGGTATTAAAGGGAAACATATTCATATAGAACAATCGAGTATGGGCAGTGTAATAGTACGAGACCGAACGAATTGATATACGGTCTCGTAAATATAGCACGATCTCGAACGGATAAGGCGGTACACAGAGGATCATCCATAAGCTGTGCCCTTAGCATAGACCGACCACATAGCCAATCAGAATGGCTGAAGGCGTGGCCAAATTTGAAATGCTAGTTTACCCATGGCTTTACAGTGCAATGGATTGCTTTCAACTGCTCTGGTGGTCGAGTGGTCAGATGCTGTATCTGTGATACGGCGGTCCGAGTTCGATTCACGTCGTTTTTTTTTATTTTTTTAATATTATGTTTGTAAAAATTTTTGCAGCGGAGGCAATTTTATCGACGTTAATACGATTATATACTTCCTCATGGCCACACTATACAATTATGCCAATGCGAAAAAACGACTTTTAAAACTGTAGTGTCATTATCTGCTATAAACATTTCAATTTCTTGGTTAATGCTTCGCAAACAATACATACAAAATTATGAGGCGCTTCGATTCGAATGGGCTTGCATCGGTATCAGACGGTTAATTTTAACCATTAGTTATGTTATCCAATTGGTTATTTCTCGGCCGCCACTCTTTGAATTAACGTGATGGTAAAGGGGCTCACAGTGGTCAACTGCGCATGTCAGTACTCGTTGCCGGCTGCCTTCGAAACTTTCTTAATATTGGCAGGACGGGAATCAGAAAGAAAACAAACAATTTTAAAAACATAATACAGCATTTCTATTGCCAACTTGAAACACAAATCATGGTTTACGGAAAGTCCTTATGAAACTTATGTTAACCTAAAGTATCGAATCTTAAATAAAGTATTATAAAAGTATTACCAGAAACGAGGAAGCGGTATGGTATGCGTGACATAACAGTAAGAAGTAGGTATGATGACTATGATGATCGCCGCTGTAATAAGCGTCTGGGGGCACCAGAATGGATTTCATCCTTCATTGGAATATTGCAGATTGCGCGCATGGGCATGCGTAATACATGTAAAGCTTTTGGCAAGGCAAGGCTTCTAATTTTTGATCAATTGCTTCCAGAGCCGGGTGGTCTAGTGGTTAGATAGCTGATCTTGTGAAATGACGGCGCGAGTTCGATTCCCGTCACTGCCGACAGATGTTTTTATTTTTTTTTTAAGGTTATGTTTATTCCTTTTCTAAATTTGAGTTAATTTGGGTTAGAATTGGGTTAGTTTTGTTTGATTGTAATAATGTGGAACACTGTTTCATGGGTGGACAGATTTTTTAATTTTTTTTTAAGGTTATGTTTATTTCTTTTTAAATTTGAGTTAATTTGGGTTAGAATTGAGTTACTGTTGGTTAGTTTTATTTGATTGTAATAATGTGGAACACTGTTTTATGCGTGAAGTGAAATATTAGTCAACGTTTATAGGAATCATATGATATAAATGCGTGAAGTGCTGGAATATCGCAATATGTCAATGAAGAATGAAATCCATTCCGGTGTACCTAGACTCTTGTCAGCTATATCAAACGGTAAAGGTGCGTATCCACCAAACGCGCAAAATGTTTGCGATTGTTTGCAAATATTTGCAAACTCACTATTTGTCTGGTGGAGACGTATATCACGCGCATTATCACGCGCAATCATTTGGTCGTGTTCCGAGGGGTGTCGGTATATCAAAGGAATTTGTTGTTTGTGCCTGCGCTTTGCTTTTTTGAGTACAGTTGTTTACGAATAATTGCCTGGTGGAGACGAATGAAGACTAATGTCAACAATAGAACTGCAAACAGTTACAAACGTTAGCAAACGTTTGCTCGTAATGATTTTTTGGTGGATACGCACCTTAAGAAACGGTACAGCATTAGTGACGAAGCTAATTAGATTACGGTATATGCGAGTCCAGTCACCAGGATCTCACCTTCTATAACGGTTTATGAACGGTAAAAAGCTTCTCACCTTTACAGTTCTAACGGCTAGTGATACTCGCGGCCTGATGAGGAGGTTCATAGCGGTAAAATTGATCGCTAACGGTAAGGATGGAGAGGTAACGATATTTTGGATGTGGTGAGCTAACGAAGCTTCCTGCATGGGTAAAGTACAAATCCCGAAATACGCGTGCGCGAAGGCAAAGTACGGTGGTATAAGGTAGGTTATGTGTGAGATAGAGCTTGTAAATGATAGAGCCTATCAGATTGAATAACCGAGACCAGCCTATAGCGCAAAGAGAGAGAGAGAGAGAGACAAAAGTGAGAGGCTAATCGGACTGAAAAACCAAAACCAGGCTAGTGTAGTGAGAGTGAGAGAGTAAGTGTAAAGATAGCGTTGACTAGGCCGTAGCACTCGTAACAGTAAAGTTGGACAAGATAAGCGGCGGCGATGGCGGTTTGTGGTGATCGTCATGGTGGCGCGGCCATACGCAAGAAGCGGCGTTGATCATTAGAGGCTAGGTCGCGCCTGTCCCTAATCGTTCCCGATGACGAAATACTGCCTGCGACGCGACGTTATACAAGCCCACCTAAAGGGGGCGCTGTGATCGAAATTACTTATGTCGCGTGGCGGTTCAGCAAAGTTTTTCCAAGCGGTGTAGTGGTGTAATGGACAGCGTCTTTGGCTGTCATGCGGACATCTAGGGTTCGATTCCCGTTGGATGCAAGACTTTTTTGTTGTTCGTAAAAAGTTTTATTTCTTCATTTTGGGTATGCCATGAGTTAGTTTTTGTTTGTTAGGCCTCCGTAGCACAACACAAGCATCTAAAGATCGATGTTTTGTTTATGTTTTTTATTAATTTATATCTTTTTCTCAATTTTGGGTTAGTTTAGGTTAGCCTTGGGTTAGTTTTGGTTAGTTCCTGTTGATTGAGCCCCCGTAGCGAGCGAAGCGAGCGGAGGGCAACGCGTGAGTGAAATATAATACAATCTGGTCGGGAACGTTTTTAGACCGGCGCGACCTAGCCACTAGTGCGTTGATCCAGTTCAAGCTGGGTGGCTTACATTGGCGGTTCTTGCTGGAACTGTCTGATCGCCTATCTGGCTTACGTCTGCTTCTTCGAGAACCCTGGTGGATTCTGCCCTAACGCCCTAAAGCAGGACGCGCATTGAATCGACTCGGATCGGTCGGTTCGAAACAGTAAGATCAGACAGGCATCCGCTCTGCCGCGCTCTGAATCGTCAATATGGGCACATTCAGTTCGTCTTAGGTAGCCATTCAGTATAAAACCTTAAGCAATTTTAAATTCTATTTCAAAAAATGAGATCCAGTTCATAGAATCGATGAAGACATTACGATGGCTTTAGCATGGCATGAAATTGCATCTATATTACTAAAAATAGTCAACGACCATCGCAACAATCGGCAGTTTTTGCCCGATCTCTCATTCTTTGGCGTTGCGCCGAGTCGGCCGGGCTGAGCCGATCGATCCGACCGAGTGCGCGGCAACGCATTTAATTACATTCATAGCAAAATCTGCCGATTGTGCCGTTCCGAGCCAAAAGCGTCTGGCCATTGGGCGTAATTTTCGATGCCACATGCGCAATGGCGAAACAAGAACGAAATATCGGAATTATCCATGTCTTTACGTTCTAGCAAAACTTCTACAAACCCTCGGTGGTGTACTAGGCAGAGTGCTTGCCTGTCATTCCTGCGCTGTGGGTTCGATTCCCGTCGGTCGCGGCAGATGTTTTGTTTAACTTTTTTTGAGGTTATATTTGTTTTTATTAATTTAGCTTTTTTTTCTTAATTTTGGGTTAGCCTTTGGTTAATTTTGGTTAGCTCTTATTGATTGAGCAAAGCCATAATAATACCTATTATTCGCTTCGGCATTGCGCATGTGGCATCGAAAATTCGGCCCGATTGGTAGACGCTTGTTTCAGAGCCGACCGATCCGAGTCGATTCAATGCGCGGCTGGTCGTTAGACTAACGGTTGCATACAGCCTGCAAAACAAATTCCCTTCAACAGATACCGCCTGACGTGCGTTGTTTAATGTCTACATTTGTAACGTTTGTATTAGAAAGTCTAATATTACCCTTCACGGATAGCCAACCGCTCGCTTCGCTCGCTACAGTGGCGCAACGAACACAAACTTACCAAAACTAACCCAAGGCATGCCCAAAATCAATAAAAAAC
>MU185021.1:0-42532 GCA_016904865.1 Pissodes strobi | reverse complement strand
TTAAAGTAAAGAAAAAGGATATCTTGAGTAACAGTAGTTATTTATAATTTTGCTCAACTTAACATTGTAATTTAAGTTTCTGATTATATCTGCTTTAACCAGTAAATTTTCAATTTGTTGATTACTTCCTCATGTGTTTAGCAGTGTCACTGATGTTCACATGATATTTCCTTGAATATTAGTTAATTAGCAGTATACGTTGATCTAAGACTATTGTATTGTAAAGACCAACTATCTGTCATAATTTATTTTTTTTTAATATTTTAATTTTGAGACTCATCACTAAGTAAATTTATTCATAAACTTTATTTCAAATAATTTCATCAGCCATATTTGTAATTTAATTATATTGATAATCTTCATTTCACATGATACCATCACTCATATTTGTAAATTAATTGTAAAATTAATATATTATTGTTTTGAAATTTCTTTGTTTAATTTATCGCAAGATTGTAGTCTGTGAGACACGAATTATAAGGGCAAATTTCTGATATTCTTATCTTTATATTTATTTATATCTAAGTATTCATATTCAGTTCGCATTGTCTCTAGGAACTCTGGCGCCCAAACAAATTTCAGCTAATAAAAGAGACAACCCACGCCCTAAGGAAAATAAAAACGAGTCTGATGCATTTAATCAACTAATTATCATTACAAATTGACGCCCAAAGACATATAAAAAAGCGCCCAAATGTCTTTGCGCCCAACTGATCAATTTCATTACAATAAAAGCTCAATCGAGCATCTCGAATGGAATCTATGTTGACCTGGAAGGAACAGGTGAGCAGCCGCATTAAGAAAGCGAATAATGATATGTGGGCTTGTAAAAGAACTTTAGGATGCACCTGAAACCTAAAGCCTCAAAGTATTCTCCATTGGATTTATACGACTGTATTGTACGCCCCATTATCACCTACAGACCGGTTCACAAACGCACCTTTAGGGCTTAGTGAGACAGAGTTCAGAGACTGGCCTGCGTGAGAATTACAGGTGCTATGAGGATGGCACTCACCAGGTCCCTTGAGAAACTGTCTAGTTGGCTGCCTCTCCACTTATTGCTGAAATGAGATTGAAATATTTCGGTCCCTAGCCCGAGGGAACTCATCAAAATCAAGAAGAGGGCGGCTGGTCAATGCTCTGAACAATCTACTACTGTAGTGAACCGAGGGCCAACCCGGAGTTAGATAAATTTGGGTCGAAAATTGCTTTTATTTTTTTATTGTTTCAAAACAAAATAAAGTAAATTAGCTTTGAATTAAATCGCCAAGAGAGAACGATCAAATAAAAATAATAATTTTATTTTGTTAAATCATAAATTGAAAATGGAATTGTTGAGTAAGGCCGAATCGCGTCTCAAGATTTTCAACATCTGAATTAGAGAGATGAAATAAATAAGCACAATAGTCATTAGAAAAGTCACTTACCCTTGGACTATAATCCCAATAATCGGCAGGAAATTCAAAGTTCACTAAACTCGGTTTTAAGCGCGGACTATTCTCCACTAAGTTAAGCATTTCATGCAGATTCCCCCGAAAACCTTGATAAAAAGAAATCCATTGTGCATTGCCAGTAATATTCTTCGAAAACCTCGAGCGGACTTTGAAACTTTGCCTTGGAAAACAATTTGAATGACCTTATTTGGTCCAGTATGGAAAAATACCCGAACCGTGTTTGCGCCGAAATCAGGACAAAGTTGCGTAATATCACGCGTTTCTTGGGTGTACGGAGATTCTGGATTTTTCTGGGGGACGAAACGCGTCAAAATCCGGCTATAAAAGCATGACCTTATTGAAAAAAACAGTCTTATTCTCATATCCAGTTGCAGTAGGTCCTTATGGTCAAATTCAAAATTTTATAAGAAATACCAGTGGCATGTAAATTCTAGATTTAAATCAACATGTGTAGATTGCTTGTATATTGGAAAATCTTTAGAATTGCCGGTTGGCAAAAAATTCATGAGTGTTTCAGTAAAACAATTCAGTGCTAAATTTAGATAGTAAGTTAATTTAAATAATGAGGCGTAGGGTGCCTGTATATTGGGAAACATTTATTGCTGTAGTATTTGATAATTACAAGAGTATCCCATTACATAATTAGTGTTATCATACTTCGTCGTTTAAATCGCAGCCACATTCCGGAGACGCATGGAAAAACCATATGGACGAAGGTTGTTTTCGCCCTTGAGACTTATGCAACCGTGTTCCAGGTTGCGATCCTCAAATAAGGGTTTGACAACCTGTTAAGAGCCGTCTGAGGGAAGGATATCTGCATCTGCTCGGATAGCGGAGCTGCTTTGTCGGTCCAGGAGTCTGGTAGATTCATTCTGCGCCAGTGTCTGAGTAGGGGTCTTGGTCGGGACATAATAGGGTCAGTCTTTTATGCGTTCCAGGAGAGTTAGAGGTCCCGCGAAACGAAAAAGCTGATCGTCTGGCACGACAGGGTTACCTAGTGGGTCAATCGGGACCTCAGCTTGTAATAGGCATGTTCGACAGTACGCGGACGCTATTGATGGCGGATTACTCCAATAATAAAGCAAGCTGGGCTTGTAGGATGAAAGCCTTCCTGCCTGGGTCTGAAGATGGGGAACATGAGGCTTGTAACAGGGCTCCTCACAGGGCCTTGTCGCTTAAACATGAATTGTATATGACTGGGCGCACAATGGGCCCAGAATGATGCCCTACGTGCAAAGGATTTCCCGTTCCCACTTTTAAAATTCATTCATTCAAACGCAACATTTTTCAGTAGGATCGACTCACCGTGCTTTAATATCGCTTCGAATCGACAGTCCTACCGAAGCCAAAGATTAATTATGACGGTTTATAACGACTAGCCGGGGTCTGCAGAATTGATCCCGATACAAGAGGAGAGCAACTTGAAAATACGTAACAAAATACTTTACACCTTATTATTAATTTTTGGGCTAGAATCGATATTGAAGCTCTTTCCTTTGCTTTCTTGCCACTAGGGATGCGCCCTACATCGATATTTAAAAAGTGTCGATAATATTTACGAGGCGTTTTGGTTGTGATATTAATCGATCATTCTCGCAAAAGTATATTTTAAAATTGTTTGCTTTCAATAATAATTCAAATTTATATTGTATTTTAATAGTATAAAACAAAAAAAGAAGTAAATATACACAATGCACATTAGTTTTAGTAGTAGAATATACTTGAGAACTTGCCAGTGTCAAAATGTGTCGATACAAGTCCCTAGCAAGCTTTGTTAGCATTTTAGTGAAAAGTTGAGTATTCCTGATTGTCGTTAGAATCTTTGCACCAATCGGTATATCCATAGAATAACCAAAACCGAAGTTATAATAAAATTTAGTCTGTATATTAATATCCCTAAATGCGCCATCTTGTCAGGGATATATTGAGAATATCTTAAAATTTTGAGTATATTGAGCTGATTTTCATTCAATAGTTTAATTAACGGTAAATGATATGGGCAATGATGATGGTGGGTGCTTACCCTTGAACCGGCCTCGCGAATGGTGGGTTGTGTGTTGGTTGGCAAGCTTCCGGTCCAAGAAATCATCATCGGAACGCTGTAGGAATTATCGTTCACCGACATATGCTGGTACAGCCAAGCGAACCATTTTTGTAGTACGGCTTGCGCAGTTGCGTCACCTGAAATAATATACCTAATTATGCTACAATCTGCACAGGCGACAAAAAAATGAGTTTTGAAAGTGAACAAAGACAATGCCTGTGAACGAGCCCAGCATTTTTGAGGTAAGTTGTATAATACGGAAATTGATACGATTAAAGGCTAAAATAAACAGCGATCTATTAAATCAGGGGTAGGAACAGTGTTAGATAAACAGTGCGAACTGAAGACATGAGTAAGTTATCCAGTGTATAAATTTATAGATAGAAACATTATTAATTCAATAACTCTGTAGACTATACAATTCACCAGCGTATTTTAGAACATTTAATGAAGAATATTATCAATTTCTATTTAGACCTTGACACCGCTCGCAGGGTCCTAAATATTTAAACATGTATCCTTCCTTGTTTCCGCTCGCCAGGGAAGGCATATAGAAATCTGACAAACAAAAGCAGGTCGCGACAATTTGTAGGTATTCTATTCAGAATATGTTGACCAAGTAAATTTTGTCGAAATCTGACCTGATCATGCAAGCCTTTTAAAATATTTCTAATATGGTACCCACCGGAGACATAATAGTACTGTGCCAGTCTGTCCACACTCCAAGACCACATTCCAAACCAGTCACTCGTACCGTCGTCCATTCCAGGTTCGTTTTCATAGAACATTCCATGGAAGGTGTATCCCTGGAAGCACAAATAATAATTAAATAAATGCATACATCAGAAACACTGCCAACGTAAATAATGGAGAGTAAATTCCTGTATTTTCTGGATATGGAATATTTAACAAGCATATACAGAGTAGTAAGTAATACAACGTTTTTATGTGGATGCAAAAATCTAAACGCTAAACAGAGAGACAGCGAAGGTGTCAAGATTTACCGTCTTCTAATGTGTATAATTATTGCTTACCAGAACGTCGCTAGGTGGTTCCCCGTAAACGTTTTTCCAGGAATTGGTGACGCCTCCTCCTAATGCTCCTTGTGGATTTTGCACCCACTCGTAGAACTCCACCTGCCTTGTTAAGGAATTTTGCCAATCATCAACGGCTGTAGCACCCTTCGGTCTGAAACAACAAATAATATCATTATTATGTTAGAAGGGTCAGAGAGGAGGTCTAAAAGCTGGTTTAGCTTGCGCTTACCTTAGATTTGGATCATTCACCATGGCATAGGCAGCAATTGGATTTTGATAACCGATAATAGCTTCCGAACTTCCCGTTCTCCACGAATACGCGTCTTGAGCATTGATGTTTCCACCCCACCCGATGTACCAAGAGAGCAGGTAGTGGGCACTTTCTTTGCCTGTAGCCGCTGCACAAGAATTGCCAATACAGTTGCCTACCTACAAAGAGTTCAGTTATATTTGGGAAAAAAGGATTTCGTTTAGGGCCAACTACAGTCATCCAACAAAGACTCAAATTTAGAGCAGATCTTGATACTGATTGGTGACTCGAAAAACGGTATTTTTCTTGGATTGGTGACGAAGAAAGAAACAGTATTCTTCTTGTTAAAATGGGACATTACGTAAATTACAGTGAAGAAATGTAATAAGTACATTAAAAATGTTTTGAAGCTTTTATCAAAATATGAGGATCATTTTTGCTTTTAAATTTCGCGTCACTAATCAGACACAAGCAACGTTGGATCAAACATGCACTTATGAAGAGTAGTGGATTATTGAATGACTTAATCCCTACCAGTCAGATTTTGTTAAACATCTCGATCCACAGAGGTGAATGAGGATATACAACCATTCATCTCCCTCTTCTAGTGAAATATATTTATTATTTTCAGTGTTTAAGTGACAACTTCGAGATATGGCTTTAAAAACTAAAGTACATCTATACCACGGTCCGTTTATGGCTCGTAATTAAACCAATAGGAATTCACAAAAGTGACCGTTAATGAGCGAAGCTAGATGAGTGACGGAACACGCATGGACCTCCGCTCTAAAACTAGCCCAAGACATGCCCTAAATCAGTTCTAATCTAGCAGAAAAAGTCACTGGCTTTGTTTTTACATTTTTCAAATTTAATAAATTGCATCTAGCTCCCGCCATTAATTGTCACTTTTGTGAATTCCTATTGGTTTAATTAAGATCCATAACGGACCGTGGTATGGATCTACTTTCGCACAAACTTGGCCTCACTAGACGCCGAGTGATAAATATGATGACAATTGGAAATAATTAAGAAAGTTCATTTCACTGTGTTGTCAGTTTATTAATAATTAAATAATAAGCCTAAAGGTCGATGAGCCTCTTCCGAAAATGATGAAGCGATGACGCACACAAATTTCCCATTTTAGAAATAATCCTCTAATAATTAAAACATTTCTAAAATGATCCAAGGCAATTGTAGGAATGACAAACGATGATAAGCGATGACGCACCAACATTTCCCACATTAGAAATAATCCTTTAATAACTAAATAAATCTAAAATGATAAATAAACGCAGTTGAGAACAACATACCTTTTGAACGCTATATTGAGAGGGTCAGAACCCAAGGCGTCCAAGTGTCACAAATGTATTTGATTATTTTATATCATGGCAATACTATACGGCTGCCATATGTGAAATCTTGAATAAACCAGCAGAGTAAATAGGAATGAGTGGGTACTGACTTGAACCCCTTTGCCGGTCAAGCAACAGTCATTTTAGTAGATTTAACGTGAATTATTTTGAAGCTTTTTAGTACCAAAATGGATATTTCTGATGAAGCCTTATATAATTTGTTGTTGATATATGTTTTGCTTGACATTATCTCTTGATTATTTCAGATCTATTTGACGCTAACTGCGATGCTGATACTACATTATACCTAAGACTACTTACTTAATTTTATCTAATCATTATACGCACAGGGGAAGCGATCCGATGATCCGAAGCAAAACTAAAGAGTAATTCTGGTCAGACGGGATTGAGTTAATGAAGAAAAATCAGTGAAACCTTACCCTCACACTTCTAGGACATATACCACTAGCTTGGAGGGAGGCAAATGTTATATTTATATACCTAAGACTCCCGGAGGACGAAGCAAAATCGTACCGTCCCATCAGCCTCAAAACAATGGAGAAAGCAATCGATCAATACATAAGAAGTGAAACTCTAACGAGAATACCGCTCCATCCTACCAAGCAGGGAAATCTACATTAAGTGCACTGCAGTGTCTAGTTGAAGACATAGAAAAGGCAATCGAATGCAACGAAATTGCTTTTGCTGCGTTCATTGACATAGAGGAAGCATTTGATAATACCTCACATCAGTTCATCAGAAGAAAACTTCAAGAGTGGGAAGTTGAGCTCCCAATCATAAGATGGACAGAGACAATGCTAAAGCACCGCTTCGTAATAGCAGAAATAAACGGAGCGTCAACAACCGTCAGCAGCGTGAAAGGGTGCCCTCAAGGAGGTGTTCTCTTCCCCCTACTGTGGACACTAGTAGTGGATAAAATCGTTACCACTCTGAGTAGAGCTGGATTTCTAATTCTAGGCTACGCAGACATGGGCAAACATGAAGGCGTAATTTCAAACAGCATGCAAATGCCCTAAACATCATCAGCGAAGGGGAGGGACTCCCTAAATCCTAGGAAAAGCATTCTTGTCCCGTTTACAAAAAGAAGGAAGCTCGAAATGAGAGCGCTCATCCTACACACAACACGGAACACAGTTAACTTTTTCCTGCGAGGTAAAACACACTGGACCGTAAACTTACGTGGAACAAGCATCTAGAAAACACTATCTCTAAAGCCACAGCGTCAATCTGGACATGCCGCAAACTAGTTGGCAAGACATGGATCCTAAACCCAAAAATGGTATATTGGATCTACCAAACAATAATAAAGCCCATGATCACCTATGCCTCGCTGGTATGGTGGCCAAAAACCCAGCAGGACATCGCTCGGACCAAACTTAATAAAGTGCAAAGGCTGATATGCATGGGAATAACAGGGGCAATATCAACGTGCTCTACCGCAACCTTAGTGGTACTGCTGAACATGCCTCCTCTTCATCTCAGTGTGAAGAGAGAGGTGATTATCAGTGCTCACAGGCTATTCCAAATAGGCAAGTTCAAGCCTGGAGATTTGACTGACCACCTGCCTATCTTTGGAGAAATAAAACTGGAAAATGCCAGCAAACCAAGTGACCAAATGACAGTTATGTTGGACCTAGATGTCCCACTCGCAGTGGTTATTGATAACCGCCAATTATGGGAGAGTAAAAAGCTACCATGTGCAAAAGAGTGGCTCACACAAGAACTTCACAGAAAGCACATCTACATATTTTCAGACAGCCAGACGGCTCTAAAAGCTTTCAAGTGTGTGTCTAAGCTAATCTGGGAATCTTAGCAAACCTTAAAGCAACCAGGTAACTTTAATGTAGGTTCCTGACCATAGGCAGCAGACTGCCTTGCGACAAAAGGAGCTGGAACGCCATATTATGGTCCAGAGCCAGCCCTACTGTGGCCTTATGAGGAGCCACATCGCCGAAGAACTAAACAAATGGGAAAAAGACCAACTGTTGTCCTACTGGAGAAACCCTCCAGGACTAAGACAAGCGAAAAGGTTTGTTCAAAAACCAGTTTTTAACACGCTTTCAAATCTAAGGATTTAGTTTTGTACAATTTAACATTCCACGCCACTGTCCTCGCATTCCAAACAAATTATAATCCATGGCGATACTACTAGCGCCATCTCTTGTTTACAACGTTTATCCACTGTGCCAGGCAGTCTAGAAAGCTAAAAGTTAAGCGTCCTCAAAAGGCCTCCGACCAATCATAGCGCTTCCCGCTTTATCCCGGCGTACAGTGACTTTATGCAAGACAGTGGCGACAAGCAGCAATTTAGCTCCGCCCATTCGCCATTAGGAGACAAAATTTATGGCGGGTTTGTATTAAATTAATTATTTTCCAGACATCTACCTATAAAGTGTGATATTAAAATCATAAAATACTGAGTAAAACGAAATTTTAATTTAGTCTGTTTTATCGAAAATCCGGATAGCTGCGATAAAAAATCACCGTTATGAATAAAAGATGTGTGTTTAGGACAGTTTGCAAATTTAATAATAATTATTGTTATACTATATGTTCCACTAATTAATAATGTTTTCTTAAAAATTTAGGCTTGTATTTATAAAATTAAAAACAGCAATTAATTATAACTATTTATTTTTTTATGCTGTAGGTTATTTGACCATTAAGTAAATAAGTTTTATGAAGAAATATGCTTCATAAGGTTTTAATTTATTAATTATCATTAGATGACTAAAATGTTACTAGTGTTTATATTATGGCTCGGAATTGTATTCGAATAATTCAAATTATTGAATATTCGACTATTCTAAATTCGAATTTTTCGTTAGTTAAAAAATTCGACCATTTGAATACATATTCTGCTATTTGAATATTCGACTATTAATACTTGCATTAAATATTCCGCAATGTTGTATAATGAATTCATGGCACTGAAATTAAGATTGAGCCCAGAAAAATTGTTTTTGGGTATAGACACTTCGCTATAACTTCCATCCGAGCTTCCATTACTCTTTAACCATCGATCTTTATAGATCAGTGTCTTTAACCACCGATCTATACAAACTTTAACACGCAGACACTAAAGTTTTATATTACGAAACTCCTTAAATGTTTTTAACCACACTATATTTACAACAAGCTAAAGTTACACCAATAATTACGTTTTTATAAGGAAAAAGGGACAACCAAGATATGAAAGAACACGTTAACAAGAGGTAAACAAAGAAAATTTTGCTTCGTCCGCCATGAGGAGGCAAAACTAGCCCGGCCAATAAAAATCGATACATCGATTGTCGCCACTGTCTTGTATAAAGTCACTGTATCCCGGCGGTATTACTAGCGCCATCTGTTGTAACCACCTTTATTCATCTGAAGCCGGCCGCGTATGCTAAACTCATCTGACCAATCACCCAACCTAAAATTCCCTAAAATTCAGATCTTTAATAATCGAATTTCATGAAAACTAGTCAGCAGATTTCAACCGGATTTGTATTAAAATTCATAATATTAAACAACCGGTCATGTTAAGTTTTTACACAATATCTCTGTATTTACATTATTGCCCTTTCCATGTCCGAAGCGATGCATCTTCTCCCACCAGAAGGAGCGGTGACAACTTCGAATTCTAGATTCTAGAATTGTTGTCTCTGATTCAGTAGTAAAAAGTTGCATCTCGATTCTGCACCATGTAAGTCACTCTGAAGGCGCTGTCCCCGCCGACATGGCGTTAAGCCGCCATGTCGGCCAATTTTCACGTTTTGAGACCTCATAATCTATCTAGTTCGTTACTCAAGTGACATAGTGGTATCCTGCCATAGTCATCTTCATATCAAGCCTACAAAAAGGTTTTTATCGGCATCCTGACTGCCATTATTGAGACCCACTGATCTCTCTAGTTCTAAGTCTACAAAAAGGTATTTATCGGCATCCTGACTGCCATTATTGAGACCCACTGATCTCTCTAATTCCAGAGGCTGTACCACCGCTGTACAGTCTTGCCCAATGGTCTTGCCCATGGGTTTTCAACATTCTCTATCACGAGTATACCACTGGGTTGCTATACTCTTGCCTTATTCTAATATAAGGATTACTCTGCACTAGTCTGCATACATACTCAGGCCTTATTCTCATATAAGTATTAAACGGCACTTGACTGCCAATATACTCAAGTTCTCACAAAGGCTATATCCCTACGCGGATTTCAGCTTACTTATGCTACCAGCATAGCATATTTAGTAATCATTCATGCGCGTACCAAGAAGCCGCATTCACAAGGCATTCATGTCATGCCATATGCACTAACTGCATACCATCTGAACATACACCATTTGAGTCATTCCTATTTGCAAGAAATCAAACTACATTGTATATAGACGACCTAGAGACCTAGCAAGTGTTTTTTAAAGTGACTCTGCCCCCAGTGTTGGAAGATAACCTGCTAAACCTTGAACGTTTCTTGTCAATTGGTGAACTAGTGTACATAGTAGCTTATAGGTGGACTTTAAGGTAATATTTATCATATATATTATTGTATACCATATCAAAGTTAGATCAGCTAACCGAGCTGATACGTAGCTGTTCCGCAGGAACGCTAAACAGACATTTAACTGTACATAGCTTCAAGGTTATATTTATAATCATATACTAGTTTAACATTACAATTGTGTATGCAATGCTTTAGTTTTTAAGAGTATTGTTCATGTCATATTCTTCAAGGTCGACACGTTGCCTCGACAGATATAATTCATATCGTAGCACTGACTACGTACATACAACTTCTCGGAGCGGCTACCAACAAAATAAATATTGCAAACATGATAGCCAGAATGATCACCAACGATCGTTAAACGGTCATGGCACCTAGAAAAAGAAGAAGATACAGATCAACGAAGTCATCATCCACCTGGAAATAAACTAAGTGGTAAAGACACTAGTAAAGAAGCATATAAATTATGCAAGGAAGGTTAACCCAGACCGAAAATATTTATCACCTAAATTGTATCTTCGAAAAATGTAAATTTTGTATAAATACTTTTGTTCACAACGACGAGCAGAACCTGTGCAAATCAGCAAATACCGTAATATATTCACACTCAACCATAGTTTTCACCGGCCTTATACCGACACTTGCTCAACCTGTGATATTTCTAAAATAAAAATTGATGCACTTGGTCCATATCCTCAAGAAGAGAAAGTCTTAATATGCGACCACGACATTTATTTAAGGAGAGTGTCCCACAGATGGCGCCCTGATCAAAACTAAATAATTTGACCCCCACTTGGTTTTACGCGCAACAATTTGGCGCCCAACGTGGGGCCCATAAACTCCCAGCGGCAGTTTAAGGTAGTGCCCCTACCTCTGTGGCTGCAGTCGGTACCAAAAGAACACAATCAACCGGGCTGACGGGTATCTACTTGGTTAGCTACTTAATCTCTCTCCAAATAAAAACCCTAGCTACGTAGGGTGGCAACCATCTTGTTGTATTGTGAACTACTTAAAAGCATTAATTAATTATCACCCTGTCGTAAGTTTGAACTTGAACTTGACCAATGTTATATAAACATTCACAGTTAATTATAAACAACTTGAGCGGTCGACGGGAGCGATTTTAATCCTTAATGATGCAGCCATCAGCATTTTGTAACATATAAATACGCAGGCAAACGCCACGTTCATCAGGCTTTCGGGTCTCTCAAACTGCTCAGTCTAGTCGCGGTACAGCACACAGGTGCGTACACTTCTAGCTGTTCTATCCCACAACCCCCATATCTGAGAACACATATGCACAGGCATATGGCGATCAAGTCCTTACCCTCCGAGATAGGTTACACCCTAATGAAGTGAGGCGCTATTTGGTAAAATTCCCATTATAACGTACATTTTTAATGAAAAAAAAAACACTCCAAAACTAATTTGGTCATTTGGTCCTCTTGGCTCCTGATCCCCTCAATTCAATTATATTCATAATGCATTGCGAAATTATAAATTTTCTTAGATTAAAACGCATCTCAAAGTATCTTGCTCGCTAAAAATTATACATTCCGCAATCCATATAGGAAAACTGTAAGAACATTGGCTGACGATCATATGACGTCATAGTTTCCATTCCGACCATAATCAGCGAAAAGGCTTATTAATAAGTGTGGTCAAATCGTTGCTCTCTTACCTGTCTATATAGTACATCGTAGAAGGAGTATCGAAGGTAGTCTCCCAGCTTGGCGATCTGGGACAGGGAGCTCTGTATTTCGGAGACTTTGCCGCTCTGCGTTGCCCATTGCGAAGCCCAATAGCCCGCTTGGATGACTCTCGCATCGGCATCTGGAGCCGCGTTGTAATGCCAGTTCGGAATGTTGCTGGTGTACTAAATAATTTGGCATATTAATAATTGCATAAATATAGCATTGTATGTTAATATAATTAAGTTGGAGTTGGAACCTTCGGCAAAATGCACTACAAACTACAACAGAGTTTTTATTCATAGTACTGAAACATCACGCTTTTCGCTGACAAATAACCATGTTTTTGCTCTAAAAAGAAAACCTTGGCCAGGTGGCGTTTCTATTAAGAATATTTAGCGAGCAAAGACCTGGTATCGGAATGCAAAAATCATGTTAACTGGAATAACCAATTTTAATTTTATCCTAATTTAAAACACCCGGCGCGTCGGTACTAAAACTCAGATTGGAATTTATAAAACATGTTAAAACGCTAATTGTCACATTAAAATTTTGGACGTTGTTCTTAGTAAAAATATTTTAATAGTTGGGCAGATGCTGAATCCAGATCTCTCGAGGAGAAAAACAAGACGCAAGCCTTGAAAGGTGGCAAAAAAAGATACAAATCTTTGGAAAAGGATTAGTCACAAAATATTCTTTACGCGCTATAGCACGTTACTCTGCCCGACTGGGGCCTTAGAAAAAGTTAGTCTGACAAAGTCTCCACGTTCAGTAACGGGGTACTAACAAGGGTTCTCCAAAAGTAGCTTCAAAATAATCATCATGTCGATGCAAACGTCCTATTTCGGTATTGTCGATAAAACTCCACTGTAACTAAATTATTATACGATCTTTACTTCAAATTTTCAGACTTCCTATGTATTTGTTTGCCACTTTTTGTAAACAACGCTGCCAATAGATTTTAAACTAAAAAATACGACTATAATTTAAAGACACCTGTTAAAGCTTTAAATTCTAATTCATTAAGGTTAACATCTTATTGGTCTTTTGTGGTTCACACCCGTATTGACCATAGGCATTATCAAGCGTGCACGTTTCATTGATAAACCCATCCTAAATATATCAATTCTATTTTTGTCTGCGACTGTTGTGACTTTGGACCGAAACATTTCGGAGAGAAAAAGCAGTGAAAAACGTCTGTTGAAAATCGTTAAAATTGATAGTCAAATGGTCCTTACCGAGAAACCGGTCGATCCTCCAAATTTAAAATTGTCGCACGCTGGATACGTAATTCCTTCCCAAACGGTGCCCGCGCCCATGTGGACAAAAGAAGGACCTGAGGCACCCGATCCTAATGTACACTGACCCTAAAATATTTCAAAAGTTCCAATTAGTAGATAGTGTTGTTGTATCAATAACATAATATGTAGATATTGTTCCAAATTTAACTAAGAATCCAGGTATTTGACCAGATACATAAAAAGTGAAGTAAAATTATTTAAAACTTTATTACCTGAATGTTGCCAAAGCCGAAGTTATCGTCTACGTCGATGAGCCAATGCATGACGAATATTTTGTCATCTCCATACGCTGCTTTCAACTCGTCGTGAATCGGATCTGCTCCGACTGAAAAATCGGCTGAACCAACAGGGAAAGCTGGATTGTACCTGAAGAGGAGAACTTTTTAAATGGCCCCTATTTATATGATTTTGTTGTTATTAGAGTACGTACAAAGAAAAATGGTATAAACTGCATATCACATATGGTGGAACTACACTCAGCTCCATAAAGTGAGGCACCTATTTATGGGTGCAAATTTGAAGCTTTATCATTTCTGAACGAATGCTTGTAGCGTAATTGTTCCTTTATCAATGCCAATGGTATAGATAACATTTTCAGATATTGCAAAAAAAATAGGAGTGAAAAAAATTGAAGGTATATATTTTTTAAATAATTTAAAGCGCCTTCTATGCAAAGTGTAAGCATATCTACAATTTATTTAATTTTCTTTTTTCTTGGAAAATCTAAAGACTACCGACAATACTGGCTTTGATAAAGAAAAAATAAGTCTACAAACTATAAACAAAAATACGCAAATTGGTTTATTCGTTTAGAAATGATGATGCTTCAAAGTTGTAGTCAAAATTAGGGCACATGTGTTCTCATAGCATGTGGGCAGAGTTCTCAGCCCCAGGGAATTCAAAAAGATGGAAAAGTCAGAGATTTACTCTTGAAAAAAAAAATGGGTAATTTCTTGCTTCATAATTTATAGAACAGTCCTCGTAGATGTATGATAATATAATGGTCCTCGTATCGCCATTAATTTCATCTATTTATATTTTATACCTACTTGACTTTTTATAATTAGGCCTTTATTTATAGATTATGAGAACCTATTAAGGAACCTTGTAATCACAATTATATATAATACTTTGTTTCGAGTGATAAATCATTTTTGCTTTAAGCGTAAAATTGCATACTTTATCGTAATTTTCAAGGAAGTTTCTATTGAAAAAATTATACAAAGTGATGGCAACCTTCTGGAACGCCACCAGAGATTTATAGAAGCCGCAACATCAGTAAACCTTCTGCCCGAACAATCTCGCAAAAAAAAGTACGAAGTGATAATGGTATGGCAGTGTATTTATAAACTTATTCCAAATTAAATTGTTTTGTTACTGCTGGCATGGGTGGCCCAAATAAAACTTTGTACTTCGATTTTCACTATTTAAAATAAAAATCTAGAAAAACGCTTGGATCTATCGATTATTGATTTTAGGGCGGGATATTTTGTACTTATTTATACATTGTTTAAGTTCCTTAGATTATTATTACTTGGTTATCCCGTTAGGATATTATAAATATATTATGTCATACGGCAATCACTACACTATGGAAGAGCCAGTGTCGAATCATATATTAAGGATTTTGCATTCATAAGCACCCATGTTATTAGCATTATGAATGTAACACTTACTAGTTAATACACGCAAATTATAAAACTAAGGCTTTCTTAATTCAATTTTATTTTCCATAATTTGAAAATAGGCTGTCGAACTCTCAGTGCCACAAGAAAATTTCTATTTTGAATATCAGTAAACATGTACATAGATAGAAACATACTTGTTATAAAAGAAATTTTTAACTAATGAATGCTCAACTTTTCTCTTTGGATATGATATTTTAGATAGCTACACTATATTATTATATTTGAATCGTTTTATTTCAGAAAGGTGCTAAACTAACATTTAGTGCCCTTCGAGTAAATATTATAATCAATGCCTTAATTATGTGATAATTTTTCATAAGAAATAGTTTAATTTTATTATCCATTTAAAATTTTGAGTTTAAACACATTTTTATCTCTCTCTTGCCCGTGCGTCTTTCCCATAATATGTATGTTAAGGCTTTAGCACCAACTTCGTCGCGTGGCTGCGTCATGACAGAGCAGCTGTCAGTAAAGATATCCTGTTGATGTAACCATCCTTCTCTAGTTTATTATTATTGGAAAAGAACCTATTTCGATACTACTTTTGTTGACTAATATCCTTTTTCTATGGTTGACTGGTTGGTATGATATTAAAAAAATGTTCAGAATTGTTGTTGAATGGAATTTCTACAGATAGATAGATATATGTGTGGAGGAGGCGCCATCGCATTTATGCACTGCGACTTGTAAGATCTATTGCAATCCTTCTTATACTTAGAGTATTGTCTTCTTGATCAGACTCCAAAGTCTCGACAGTGGCTCCATGGTATAGCTTAACGATTCTGGATTGGTTGCCCCGCAGTTTCGAAGCGCAACCTCGAAAGTCCTTCACAGTGGCAGAGAATGTGCTTTAAACTGCTTTGCCGACTCCTCCCCTTCCTAGCAGAACCTACACAAGGTTTCATCTGCCAGGCCTATCAGACTCATATGTCTCTTTAGTCTGCAGTGTCCTGTTACTAGTCCCACTATGATTCTTATTAACTTCCGATTATAACTTAACAAGTCTGCTGTTAATTTTGCCGAAGGTTTGCTCATGAAATCTTTGGCATGTCAATGTCCCGGTAGGTTAAACCACCACCTCTGGGACGCTTCTTCTATCCCTTTTTGAATGGATGTCTTGGCAATGGGTCTTGCGACTCCGCAAAATAGTTCTGGTCCTGTCAGTGGCTGGGACGAGCCTTCTTGGGCTAATTCATCTGCCATCTCGTCGCCTCCATGGCTTTCGTGTCCTGGCACCCAGGTCACTTTTCTATTAAGCCTTCCCATTTCGTTCAACAGATTTATACAGTCCAATACTAACTTTGATGTTACTATATTGGAAGACACTGCTTTGATTGCTGCTTGGCTATCAGAGTAGATAACGACTGTCTTGTTGCTCACCTTCCTCCTAATCATTTCCTCTATACAGAATATGATAGCTGTAATTCCCGCCTGAAATACGAGATATCGAGATTTTTATCTCTGTCCTTGGTTCGTAGATTCCGGCTCCTATTCCTTGGTCGGTTTTCGACCCCAGACTATGTCTGCCCTTATAGGTGGGCCTTTTATCCATAGGTCTCTTGGTGGTATTTGTGTTGAAAATGTCTTTTCAAAGCTATACTGCGGAGTGCAGCGGTCAGAGGGCATGCCTAGGATTTTATCCTCCTTAATCTCGGAGTATAGTTTATTGTTTTCGGTGCCGTGTCCTCTTATTAGTGGTGTTTGGTAGCACACAGTTCGGATCTAAATGTGGGCATGGAACAAGAGAGTCTCTCTTCGCGATGCAGGTCTTGGTCCAAAAATGTCTTGACCAACAAAAAGATGTCTATGCCTGTTTTATCGACTATGAGAAAGTGTTTGATACCGTCAAACACGAAAAACTTATAGAACTATTACAACTTTCAGGAATTGATACCAAGTACATTCAGATTATAAAAAATATTTACTGGAATCAAACAGCAAGTATTAAGCATGAAGACATGACAGGTCAGGACATTGTAATCGCTAAGGGAGTTAGACAGGGTTGCATCCTTTTACCACTGCTGTTCAATTTATACTCTGAAGACATCTTTGCAGAGGCACTGGAAGAACACAATAAAGGCATCAAAATTAATGGGGTACCAATCAGTAACCTCCGCTATGCAGATGATACTGTATTCCTGGCGGATAATATCGAAGACTTACAGATGATGCTCAATAGAGTAACTACAATAAGCAACCAATTTGGACATAAGATCAACGGAAATAAAACCAAATTTATGGTGATTAATAGGAGGAATATCCAAAATATCGATCTACAAATAGGAACCAAATCAATCGAGAGAGTACACCGCTACAAATATTTGGGATACACAATAAATGATGAATGGGACCCTGATTTAGAGATGCGAGGTGTTCACCATATCTGGTTATCCTCACTTAGTTTAGCCTGCATGTCGATGCAGTTGCCCGGGGTGTGGCGCGAGAAGCCATAAGTGAGAATTGGGTGCCCTGTGAGGACCAGTCATTGCCGACCGCTCACCGGCTATGCCGTTGAACGCGACCGTCCTTGATGAAAGGTGCTACCTCTACAGCGCAACCCCAACATCCCAGCTTCTTGATTGGGGATTGCAAATAGTTCAGGCCATTTACTGAAGTAGTCAATTGCCACTAAAATGTACTTGTTACCATTATTTGTTTCTGGAAAAGGGCCAGCTACGTCAATGGCGATACGTTCAAACGGTAGGCCCACATACTGTTTCATTTTTCCCCTAGATCTTATTTTGGGCCCTTGACTTGCGGCACAGCTTGAGCACTGCCGACGCCACGATTTCACATCCTGGCAGTAGTTGATTCAGTAAAATCTGTCGCGATTCTTGTCAATCGTTTTGTTCACTCCGAGATGAGCACCAGACTTTTCCATTATGAACTTCTTCCAGAACCTGCGGTATATTCCTCCTTGGCACCACTAACTGTGTCTTCACCCACTGAGCCCACAGAGTTTTAAAAGCAAATCCTTTAGTTGAAATCTTTCTCTAGCTTGGTCTTGGTTGATGTTCCTCTTTAGCTTTTAGCAGTAGATCTATTTCACTATCCTCTAGCTGATCCTTTTTAAGTTGCTCTGTGGTCCACTGCTGATCAACCTCAAATTACATTTGCCTAATAGGAGTAAGTGTTGGCGACTTCAATGCTAAGTTGGGTGTAAAATCCGACAAGTCTGAGATATCCATTGGGTTCCATGGTGTGGGTGAGAGAAACGATAGAGGCAGGATCTGCAGCGGATTCTTTTTGTTATGAACACTTATTTCAAAAAAGCCTCACATCGAAAATGGACATGGGCCAGTCCAGATGGAAGAACAAAAACCGAAATAGACTTCGTCATTACAGATAAGAAACATATAGTCGAAGATGTCACAGTATTGAATAAACTCTCTATTGGTAGTGACCATAGAATGGTAAGGGCAAGAGTAGTGCTAAGATTGGCCAAGGAGCGTCGAAAAATGGTTGTAAATACCTAAGCTAGCAAAAAGTAGTCACCAATAGAAGACATTAAAGCGTATAGGAGCACTATTGAAAATCGTCTAAAAATACCAGAGGACTGAATGAATTAAATACAACCATTTTGAGATCAATTATTGAAAAGGCTTCCAGGATACATAACAAAACTCAGAGAGAAAACAACCAGAAACTCAGTGCAAGAACAAAAGAACTGATGAAGCGAATAAAAGAATTTAAAAACAAATACAACGATAGACAAATGGAATTACCTTGTGTTAGTTTGTAACAGACCGATTTGGCTTCGCCTTGTATCAGAACATGGAGTGGGCGTAGATTTAATAATACCTCCGTCGCTGTTGCTGGCATTGTGCTCATGACTCTGGTAACACAGCCTCTACCTGTCTGGTTTTCGTCCACCAGGCGATTGCTCCCTATGTTATCATGAGTCTAACCACCTTTGTGTATAGCCATAGAGTAATTTTCGGGTTCAATCCCCAGTTTTTCCCACACATTCTTTTACATGTACCTAGAGCCATTGTGGCGTTTAGCGCCACTTTTTGGATGTGCGTGTTCCATGCAAGTTTTTGGTCAAAGATGACTCCCAGGTATTTGGCCTCTTTGGAGAAAGGTATAGTTTCTCCAGCTAGCCTCATTTGCTTTAGCCCTGTTAAATCTCTCCTTTTGGTGAATGCCACCACTGTTGTTTTATGTGGATTAACTGACATTTGTTCTTCTCTGCACCAGGAATCTACGATGTTAAGGGATCTTTGGCTTTTTTCCGATATGTATGAGAACATGGAGTGGGCGTCAAGTCATCTGCGTAGGCAGTGAAAGCCTTCCGCCCGAAGTTTTTGGATTAGACTATCCACTAAAATGGCCCACAGTAGTGGGGATAATACTCCTCCTTGCGGACATCCTCTCCCGACTGCTGTTTTAAGTGTATTGCCTCGCCATATGTGGATACGATAGTCCTATTTTTAAGGCTGGCCTCGATCCATCGACGGATGGCTCCTGATGGGACTTGTTTTCCTTCAAGGGCACCATTTTTTGAATAAATTTTGTTTAGATAAGATCCTAGAGTAGGCTTTTCCCGAACCACATCACAGGGCTTCAGAGATCGACGCCCGCCCATTGCAATTTTTTGTTATTTTTTTTAGATTAGTTGTTCTTGTTGGTTGAGACGGTTTCGGGTTTTTATTAAACTATTTTCCAAGCAAAATCATGCTCAAAATATGTTGGCTAATTCAATCGAATTAATTTATAGGTCTTGTGATATATTATATTTCGCTGATGATAGCTTGTCAAAATCTGTGGGGAAAAAGCTTTTAGTTAATTTATTAATATAGTTATTATTAATGAGCTTTGTCAAACAAATACACTATATTTTGGGTAATAAAGCATGTTTTGCGTTTGAGATTGAGTTTAATTTTACTTAAAATCACAAATCAAACGTTCTTAATAATTCACGTTGACCTGATTAGATCGAGTAGATACACATGTTTACCTTTTCTAAAAAAACAAAAAAAAAATAGAAGAAATACTGCTTAAATGGCAATCTGATAAGATTAGAATTGATGCTTGAGTCGTTGTTTGAAGTTGATGTTTAGTAAACACTTTTGTACTAATCGAAGTCTCATTTCGTCATGGATGAAAATTGATCCGTAATTTTCAAAGTTTTCGGTGGACCACCCTGTATTTTATTTAAAGAAAACACATTTACTTTACACAAGATCAAATGAGCCTATACACACTATTTATGATATTTTCAAAATTAAAAAAAAATAATAATTATGCCGAATTTTTTGAAAAACCTCTATATGTATATAGTCACAGAAAAATATTCTACTCGCATGTAACAGCTGTTACATACTCGTTGCATAATATACTATTTTTACACTCACCTGTCAACGTTGGGTTGGGTTTGAGGAATCATGTAATTTTCGATAACATTCCAAGCTTGGTTGAAAGGTCCGAAATCGTTGGCAATCGCGCCGTACATCGCGTGGAGGTAAATGTTGTAGCTAAAAAATATTTAATATATTATTACATGACAAACATTGTAGTTATATTTAATTAGCATTCAACTGAAACTAAATTGAACGGTTTAGAAAAAGTTGCTTTGGTTAGGTCCGCACCAAAGGGCGAACCTATGACGTCATCCACAACGGCCCCATTTCTTAAAAGTAAAATTAATAATAATCGAGCTTGAATTTGATTGATGTCATGCATATATGGCACTCTTTTATGTATCGAATTTTGCACTTTTATTATAAGACACTTTTAACGTACAGACTAACAATCTGTATAGTGTCTAATCTAAGGACTCCGACAAGAATAAAATTGGTGTTGAGGAAACACCCCAACATGTGTATATCTTTCGTTTTTCACCGTATAGTTTGGTGATAACACCCTGTATGTCTGTAGTATGAATGTGCCACAATTAATCTATGAATATATTTATTTCACCCCAGGTAAACAGAAATTTGTGCATTTAAATCAGCATATTTCAGTTCTTCATTACCCCTTAATCGATTCCATTATATAAAAGAATCATTGAAAATATAGCATAGCTAAATATCACTCCGTCAGGGAAAACGTTTTTAATCGTTTTCAATTTAATATATCCTCGTCTCCGTCACTGTTGTGTGGACAACAATATGTCGAAGAGAGAAGGAGCATTTTTCTACCCTCTCAAATGCAATGGGATCGCCCACGCTTATATCCCCGCTAAGCAATCTGACATTTCGTTAAACACATCGTTCTGAATTGTTCTCATTTTCAAACAAATTCGGCATTTGCGTCATACCCCACTTTATTTTGTGTTTGGTGCCAGGCCGCCAGCTCGAAGAAGAAATTAGTTTATTTAGTGCCTTGCTAACACTCAAGGTGCTAGATCGGTTCCGTCACCGCTCTCTAGCCAGTGCAGTTCCAACTTTCTCTCGAGCAACAGGGAAATTGCTGGTTCCCGTTTTTCGCGCCAAAAGGTCACACCCTTTTAGGCTATTTTCTTCGTTTGTATGCACAGATATTAGAGAATATCTAGTGCACGTCAGTTATCTTTGTCCAAGATTGGACAAAGACCTCTTTTCGGTGTTTTAACGCAATTCCTTGAAGCCAGAAACGACGTAGCGTCTCTGTTCCCTTGTAGTTAGGGTTGCCATCTTAGAATTTCCAAAACTATAACCTGCGTGTCTAAATCCCCGGACATTTTGATTGAATTCCCGGACGCACCATTCGCGTCTACTTACAGCAATTTTGAGCTTTCCGCGTGCGTACGTGCTAATTCATATATTTTTCAAAGTTGTTTTTTTGTTGATTTTGGACATTGCCTTGGGTCAGTTTGGGTTAGTTTTGATTGGTTGTGCCCCCGGAGCGAGCGAAGCGAGCGAAAGGCCATGCGTGAAGTGAAATATTAGAATTACAAGACCGGGCTGCTGCCAAATGCACAGGTTCGAAGGTCGAACATTTGCTGTATATACGAGTGGACACAGCGTGATATACAGTATACATAATGATCATAAGTTACAAGGCACTTATATTTTAAATTTGTATCCAATGTGGCTCTGAGAAATAATAGGGAAAACTATTCACTTTTTGTAATCTAAAATATACTTTTTGAACTCTTTATATAACTTCAAAAACGAAAGGCGATATCAAACAAGTGCAGCGCGTTAACGCAGCAAAGCAAACGAACAAATAATTTGAAGTCAAATCAATAGTAGATATATTTTCGAACCTCTTTGTTCAAATATGCGGAAAAAGTAAAGACAGTGATGTGAGCAGGTATTTTATTTGAACCATCTACACGAGTCCCTCCGCCTAACGAGTCTTGAGCTTGCGCGCGCAACACAATGTTTACATTTGTAATTTGCATTTTTTTCACTTCACGCATAGCCCGCTGCTGTACATATTTATCATATTAAATGCAAGTTACAACTGCATTATTAAAGTACTTAGTTAACCTAACTAATTAGTTTCAATTCACAACGCATGTCTACTCTAAAACCCCACCACCCTATCTTAATACAGTCCACTAATTTTACTTGTGGTTAATTATACAATTAATTAGCCACCTACACCTTTATGGCTTAAAGCAATTAATAAAATTAATTTGTTTGTACCGACCAATTGCCAATATTTTGTTGATTTTGAAGGATTTAAGATTAATTTTACCAGTATTACCTATACTAAGCTAAGGTACCTATATTTGAAACATGTTAAACTAAAATTTTAATTAATAAAACATTAAAATGCAATAAAAACGGACATAATAAATCGAAAAATCGTATAATAAACGGTATATTCCATTTAAAAGACACTCTATCCATAGCGTATCTCTTTTGTTTTTATTCAAATTTTTTTTTGGTGACGTTTTTTAATTCTACAGAAAAAAATACATCTGTTGACTATTTTGGATTTTTCAAAACTACAAGGAAGGTTAAAAATAAGCCTCTGTTCAGTCCTCATTAGAAGACCCTGTATATTACATGTGCGCAATGGTATACTACAGCACTCGTGGAATTATTTCCCACTCGTGACCGTAATAATGCTCATTCTGGACTTATAATGTAAATAATTATTAGCGTAATAAGATCATTTACACAAATAGAGCAATATGTAAAAATTGACCTCTCCTATTGGTCGATCCGCATCGCCCTCCGCTCGCTTCGCTGGGCTCAAGAAAAGAAAACTAACCAGATGCTAACCTAAACTAACCCAAGACATACCCAAAATCAAGAAAAATCTGTTTAGAAACATAATCTTAAAAAAAATAATAAAAAAAAGCAATGGGGTTTGAACCCGGGCCGTCTGGGTGAGAACCAACCATCTAATGCTCTTGCCACAAACTGATTGCATCACGAAGACATATTGTAATACAAGATGGATCGACCAATTGGAGAGGTCGATTTTTACATAGTGCTCTATTTGTGTAAAGGATCTTAAAACTCTAATTATTATTAAAGTGATTTTCTTAAATATCTAGGTAGCCAATAGCAGTAGTCACGTCCTAGTCTAGTTTTAGTAGTTTTTATATTTTGAAGATGGCAACATTGGCAACGCTAAGATCTATTGACAAGTTTTTCATGTGGCAATCGTGGCATCTTGCCAACAGATGGCGGCAGTATGTCAACCGATCGGTCTAATAGATTTCTTTGAACACGATCATAGGATCAAAAATCTGAGAACGCTGTTGGATGGCAAAATCCGTAGTTTACAGATTTTGGTTGGATGGCATATGCACCAGAGAGAAAATAACTAAAAAGAGAGATGACAGCCTGTCAATCAATTTTGTATGCGCATGTCCAAGCACAAAGCGTATAATTGTCAAAATCAAAACATCATCAGCTGATTTCAGGTGATCACATGGCATTGTCATTGGCTTAAAATATTTTTCTCCTGATACTTAGTGGTTTTGTTGTCACCGGAGCAGGGCCAAGGTCCCCAAAAACGGGTACACCAACATGAAAGTTGTCGCCTCTCCGTTTAGTTGTTCTCTCTCTGTATCCACCCCGATGGGAAGACAGAGGCATCTCGCGACAGTATTTATTATGGCTGCCAGCAAGGTCGAATGTTACAAATGCATACTAGCGCTATCTAGTGTAGGTAGAGTGACTCGAACGTCATTCGCGCTATGTCTTCGCGATACAATCATTTTACAGAATGAGTCCTCGTGGTCTAGAGGTTTAGATGGTTGGGTCTCAATTCTGTGGCTATCGGCGGCGGCCGGCGGCTCGGGTTCAAACCCCGTTGATTTTTTTTTATTTTTTTTTTACGGTGAAGTGTCTAAACAGCTTTTTTCTTGATTTTGGGTATGCCTTGGGTTACGTCAGCCGAATGTATTATTTCACTTCACGCATGAGCCCCCCCTCGCTTCGCTCGGGAAAAGGGCTCAAAGAACAGGTACTAACCAAAACTAACCCAAGGCATGCCCAAAACGAAGAAAAAAATACTTTTTACAAACATAATCTTAAAAAAAAAAATTAAAACCGACAGAAATTGAACCCCGGGCCGCCGTATCAGAGGTCCAGCATCTAACCACTAAGCCACCAGAGCACTTCCAAATAATTTATTGCACCGCAAATACATCGGTAAACTGAAGGCTGTTTAGTTACCCTGCTAGATCTAGCGCTAAGTGATCGGAAGCCAGTGAATGTATGTCAATATTTTGGGACGATGAGTTAATTTTATCAGTTCTTCTAAAATAAACAATATATAAAGCGTTTTCTGTTATTGATCATTATGGCATACTGTTGGGGAAACATCCTAACGTGTGTATTAATTTATCGTTTGTTGCTGTATAGTTTGGTGATAACACCCTGTATGTTCGTACTATGATTGAGCCCTAATTCAAACCCAAATAAATTTAATTCACCCCAGGTAAACACCAATGTGTGAATATAAAGCATTGTGTTTCAGTTACTCCTTAGTCCGAACCTGAATTATCGGTAAAATAGGTTCCATTATATGAAACAATCGCTAGAAAACGATTTTAATATAATATATTGTTGTCTCCGTCAATGTTGTGTAAACAGCAATATGCCAAATAAAGAAAGAACATGTTTTTACCCTCTCAAATGCATCCGAGTCCGCGCAATTCTCGGTCTATTATCCCTGCTAGGCCGCACTCGCAGGAGACATATCCCGGACCACATCAGAGGGCTTCAGAGTTGTGCGCGCATTACATTGTTGACAACTACCATATTTTTAGGGTCTAGCGAATTGTTGTCAAGTGGTTCGTAGGTCAGTGGTTGGATGCTGAGTCTGCGATACGGCGGCCCGGTTTCGATTCCAGTGGCAAGACATTTTTTCTATTTTTAATATTATGTGTAAAAAGTTTTTTCTTCATTTTTGGCATGCCTTTTTTTTATGGCAGTGGCACACACACTAAAGGGAGATCCTATGGCGCTCGACGAGCGGTGTGTGTGCGAAGATGTTGATTGACACGGTTCTTGAATATTTGTAGGTTGTAATTAGTGGGAAACAGATGTACTGGAAGTTAGTTCCACAGTGATGCAGTGCGCCAGACAAAGGAGTTCTGGTAAAGCGATGTTCTAGGTGTTTCTAGTTGTACGACGAACTGGTGCGCTCCTGCGTCTTGGATTAGTTTCTGTTGGTTACGTCCCCGTAGCGAGTAGAGGGTCATGCGTGAAGTGTAATATTAGACATTTTTGTCAGCAATGTAGTGCGCGCGCAACTCTGAAGCCCTATGATATGGTACGCGCAACGTCTTATCGCACTCGCGTCTACCTACAGCAAATTTTCACAAGATCTTGCCGGGATCGGGTCACAGGACTTCAGAGTTGTTTTACATTTTATTTTCACTTCACGCATTGTCCTCCGCTCGCTCCAGGACTCAACCAAACAAAACTACCCCAAGGCATGCGAAAATCACTAAAAGAGCTTTTTACAAACATAACTTTAAAAAAAGATATCTTGCGACTGGACTCGAACTCGGGCCGCCGTATCAGAAACGCAACATCCAACCACTGAGCTACGAGAGTTACGAAACCACTTGAAAGCAATTCGCTGGACCATAAAGATATTATGGTGCTTTTTAACAATGTAATGCGCGCGCAACTCTGAAGCCCTGCGACCAGGGTCTAGGAAACATCTACTCGAATTTTCGACCTTCGTACCTGCACATTTGACAGCAGCCCGGTGGTGTCGTTCTAATATTTCACCTCATGCATGGCCCTCCGCTCGCTTCGCTCGCTCCGGGGGCGCAACCGAACAAAACTAACCCAAACTATTCCAAGGCAATACCAAAAATCAAGAAAAGACAACTGAAAAATAAGACCCAAAATTGCTGTAGATAGATGCGAGTCCACGATGCTGGCAGAAAACATTAGATTTTAGTGCCTTACAAACACTCAACCGTGAAGCATCGGCCTTACTTTTCCGCATTGCTTGAGTTTGGTGCCAAAAACATCAGCCTCTGTCGCCGTCCTGTTTGGCGCCAAGATATTAAGTTAGACTAACGTCTTCAGGGAGCGGTCTGCTATCAACTTTTCTGGTGACCTTCGGTGACCTTGGCCGAATGTGAGCAATAACTAAGTTATTTCGCATGGCCCTCCGCTCGCTCTGCTCGCTTCGGGGCACAACCAAACAAAACTAACCCGATCTAACCCAAACTCATGGAAAAAAACGTTTTGCAAGCATAACCTTAAAAAGAACGACAAACATAGCTTGGCACTGACAGAGATTGAACCCGAAACCTTCGCATCACAAAAACACTATCTAACCACTGAGCTACCAAACTGTTGGAAGCAATTCAGTGTACCGCGAAGACATGGGTAATTCTGTCGATTCGGTTAACGTCGGGTCGCGTCGTAGAAGATCGCCAGAAAAGTTGACAATAGGGCGCTGTCGGAAGACGCTACTTTTAGTTCGTTTTCTCAAAATTTAAGTTTAGTCGAAGTCGAAGAAGTGCAGTATAATCGTTATCTCGTAAAATATCAGAAGCGTCTAGTTGGTAAGGGCAGCCTTGATCCCGAACTCCGCTCGTCAATGTTGTTTAGACATTTTTTTACTTGCGTTTGTATAAGACTTTTCGAGAAAATCAGGAATGTGAGAGATTGATTCAGGTGCTGAGGCTCGTATCTAGATCCTAAAGTAATGGGTTCGACGTCCGGCGCTTACAAGCGTTTTTTATTGGATTAGTAAGTTTTTGCGATGTCTTGGGTTAGTTTTTTTTTGGTTGCATTAGGTGGAAATGTAAAAATCGAAATTTAAATATTAAACACCGCCGCTTTGCAGAAGTCGGGATCAAGGCTCCCTGTATGGACGAGACGCTAGTTAAAACATCTACCTAGTCGTACCTCTGGTTGGCGCGTAGATATTGGGCCCTTTTCGCATTTGTTTGAACAGATGTTTAGAAAATATCTCGTGTACTCTGATTCCCTTTTTCAAACTTAGATCTAGGAACTCTTGCACGTTTTTACGCATTTTTCTCAAGAAAGAAACGCGGTAGCGTCTCTCCTGTTAATGGAGATTGAAGAACGTAAAATGGCGGTTGGAAAATTATAGTAAGAAGTTAGACAGATCTATTCCCCTACTCAAGATTAGAATCAAATGTTCGTGGTGAAGTTAGGTTGACAGAATTTCAGAAACAGCAAAGTAACAAGGTATTTTGTGTGAACGGAAAAGCAGTTAGTTGAATTAAAAGAAGTCTGATTAAATTCAGTACAGAAAGGAGTTCGAGTTAAATTTAAACAATTAGGAAGTTTTATTAGAAATTTACTAATAGTTAACTTGATGTAAAGTATTAAGTTTTATGTGTGAAAGGATGAATGTTTGAAAGTAGTTAGAAAAATCCTTTTATATACTGATCATATTTAACGCAAACTAAATCCTGCATTATTAAAGTGCCTAGTACCTAAAGTACACGTATCAGTTTAGACCTATGTTAATAAAGTCCGCTAATTAAAGTTGCCAAGTATAAAGTTAATTACCACCCCCTCCTTTGTGGTCATAAATGATTTAAAATTAATTGTTTATACTGACCATGTGGTCAGTATAAACAATAACAGGTATGTACCTTAAAGCTTCTGAGTCGGTCTCGTGGCCATGATCTACAGTCTCGACGAGCATGTTCTCTACGCTGTGGTACGGGACTCCTTCCTTCGAGTAGTAGCCATTGTTAGAATCGACGATTTGATTATACAGGGTCATGAATCGGTCGGTGTATTCGCCAGCGCCAGCAAACGCTACTAGCGTTAGCGCTAGGATACATTTCAAGTAATCCATTCCAGATCTAAAATAGGTTATCAAAATAATTAGTTTATATGTAGGAAAGAGAGATGACATTATCAAAAAAATGTCTTACGGAATTGAGAAAAGTATAACGCATTTTTTGATCTCGATAGAAGTGGTTGTAAAAAATAAATAAAGAGTTAAGAGATTCACAATATTTTTCTGGAGATAGATTGAATTCTACCCCTTGTCACCGAAATTTTCTTCACCAATCTATATATTTTTATAAATTATCTTTAAAAACTCTAAAAATATATCTTTAAAATGTATTTAAATTACAACAAATGGTATGTCTTCGTCTTCGTACTTACCTCTATGAAACTGTCACGGATAATAAACACTCTCTGCTTAATTACAGGCGTATTTGTATAAATACTCTAGTTTTAAAAAGTCAAGTATTTTATTTGCCTTATATAATTATAGATAGCTATATTGAACAACACTTATGTTACGTACTTATCACTGAATTCCAATCTTCAATTTTAATTAATTTGTTTATTTTTACATCTCTTAAAGGGCTACAGTAATTTTTATTTATAGATGACAACAAAGAAACCAAAAATTGCTTATCATTAGAAAATTTAAATTTCGTGAGCAAGGTAGGGTTTGTGGATTTGTATCCAATTCCAGCAATAGGAAAGATGGAACAAAAAGAATCACCCACCGGGCAACGAAAGTTTTCATTTAGGTGCTAATTTTCCAGGGTTTTAAATAACCTTTTCGTAAAATATCACAATTTTATCAACCAAGTTATTTAGTTTCGTTGCCCATTTTCTTATCCCACTACGTAGAGAATGACTGACACCTCTAGAGGGTTCGACTATGGCTCCCCTAAGAATCCCCTGCCTCTGGTCCTCTCAGGTGCTATTAATAAGGATTAGGAAGTACTAATAACGATATTTCGCGTAAATCTGAAGAAAATATTGTGCATAAATGCCCAGGTTTCACCAACCATTGTAACAGATACCTTGTAGGTGACGACTGTTTACGATAAAATAAATAGTAGGTCATTGCTATTTAAAAACATTCTAAAATAGATATTACTTTTATTTTAGGCGGTCTTCAACCATATCCGGGTAAGGGTAATACATCTGGTTCCAACGGACAGGGTGCATCTGAGCCAGGTGCGTCTTTGTCACCTTTGTTTCCCCTGTCCAATGTTCTTTTTCCAAGTAGACACTAAACAAACTTCGTTTGTACCGCTGATAGCGTCTGGATCTGTCATCCATTGGTTCCATACGTTTTGCCCTTCAAGACAATTAAAGGGGCACCTTGCCACGAAATTGTAATGTTGTTTATTCGGGGGTCATTGGTTACACGGGAACAAGCTGCACCTCTCGCACCAACTACCTTTGTTTTACTTGGGTCGTAAACTCTAGATCTGCTGTGGAACAGCATTTAATTTTAAGTTATTTAAAACTGCTCCAAGGCGAAAATACTGGTTGACTACAAAGGGATCGGTCATTTTCTTTTGTGAATACTGAATATTCCACCCAATGAGGCTTTTTAATTGGACGTTTATATCGTTATTTAAAATTAATAAACCAGACGACACCTAGGCATATTATTTTTTGTTACGTAGGTACTCAGCTACACTAAGCAAAACTTCTTTCCTTGAGAGACAACCCTCATTTCTCAAGTGTTTTAAGAGCATTTGCCAAATGCTAAAGTCCTTTCATGCTGTAAGGAAATTGCCAAGACCCTTCCCAACGTTTCACTTTTTGACCACTGGGTTCCTTTAGCATTATCATATAGTGTTGATTTTGGGATTATTAATCCCCCCTCCAATTCACTAATGGCACTCGCAAGGTCCTCCTTGATGTAGCTCTTGTCCCTGTCAGATTTTCTTATATATTTTCGGATCATCTTCAAACCTATATGCAAAAATGCATGAGGCGAGATCTGAAAAAAGTTATTCGATCTTGTCTAGGGTTGCCATAAATGTGCCTCCAAAACGACTATTTTCTGCTCTCAAAATTCACATTTTTAGTGCGTTTTTAAAACAAAAACAAGAAAAAACAGTACGATTAAAAGCACCAAGTTAATTTTAATATAATATATTTTTTTATAAAACATATACATATTTAAGAGGTATAGTCTTGGGAGTACTTAAACTTAAATACTAGGACATAGGAGTATATTTTATGTATACTTTATTAGTATTTGAGTTAGAGATAAAGGTTTAATATAGAGAAAGATCGGACCACCTCATAACGTCAGTCTTACTTGCGAGGTTATGGTTTACTAATCCAAACAGATCCTAAAGATAAAGAAAACCATTACAACAGATAATTAATTACATAATGTTAATAATTTACCTTTTGAATCAAAGCTTGACGAATGAGGTAAGATCGAATGATATGACACTGACAGATAATGCTTAGGTTTAAAATAATACGTTTTCAGCCCAATGAAAGGGTTTGAACCAATAATGACAGTTGAGTGGGCGGGACTTGGTTTGTTTACTATTTAGAGGGTTGGTTTGAATCTTAGACAAGCGTCTAAAGTTTGAATGTCTTCAGGGTCCAGCGAGTTTCTTCCAACAGGTCTAGTGGTAGTGGTTAAAAGCTGTGCCTGTGAGACGAAGCTCCGCTCGATTCCTGTCAGTGACATGATTTTCTTTTAAGGTTATAGTAGTAGTAGTAAACTCTCTGATGGCCTTTTTCGTAAGAAAATTCAGCCAGTAAGGACCCCTATCCAGGCTTAGCAAAAGGTAGAGCGACCCTTCTACATTGGTTACACCTTGATGGATAGAGATACTATATTTAGAGCCCTCAGTATGTCGAGTATGTACTCCTGGGGGCTCAGACTTTTACTTGCACGGCTTGTTTTAAGGTTCGAACACCACCGGCTGGACATTCACACACATTTAAATCTTGTACATGCACGGGGCTCTAACCCCCGGCTGGACGTCCGAATCTTATTCGGGGAATCTACACAGCCCCTGAAAGCCCCATGTGCCCCCAAACTAACATATATGTATATGAAGCTGGAACAAAATTGCCGATACTCGACACGTGCACACTCGACCGAAGACGAATCGGAAGTAACTTTTAAGGTTATGTTTGTACATTTTTCTTTTGGAAAACACAGGTTCGAACCTCGTTGCCTTTTTTTATTATTTTTTTACGATTATGTTTCTAAACAGCTTTTTTTCTTGATTTTGGGTATATCTTGGGTTAGATAGGGTTAGCACTTGGTTAATTTCCTTTTATTGAGCTCCCGTAGCGAGCGAAGCGAGCGGAGGGCCATGCGGATCGACCAATAGGAGAGGTCGATTTTGATATAGTCGGCTACGCCTGTAAAGGATCTTAAAATGCTAATCTTTGCCCGCCTGCTATATATTTTATCTTTAAAGATCCTAACGAGTCCTACCGCCTAAAGGTGCGTACAGACCTGACGAGACGCGCGCGACGCGCCGACAACGCGCCTGCTACGCGAACGCGACGCGCACGGTTTTCTCGCGCGCCTGCTGTGAGCCATGTAGACAGACGCGCGCGCCACGCGACTAAGTTCTATTGAACTTCTTTACTGATTCTCGCGCGATTGCTACGCTCCTACTACTACCCGTACATACTGCGCCTCGCTATTTCTTGGATCTGCCGTCGAAAAACCGACAGCAGACGGGTAGCGACGCGCCGTCCACACTTAGGAATTTGGACTGTCGCGTGTGTGTCGCGCGCGCGTCGCGTCAGGTCTGTACGCATCTTTACGAGTCCTGGGCTACGCGTGCATCACAATGTTTAAATAAACACATTTCTGACAAATAGATGTCTTTATGGTCCAGGGTCCAGGCAATTGTTTTCATGCATATACGTAAATAAAAATATGTTTTCATGGCTTAGTGGTTAAATGTTGTGTTTCTGATATGGCGGCCCGGGTTCGATTCTAGTGGCAAGACATGCTTTTTAAGGTTATGTCGTGTAAAAAATTGTTTTTATTATTTTGGGCACGCTTTGGGTAAGTTTTGTTTGGTTGCGCCGCGGAACAAGCGAAGCGAGCGGAGGGCATTGCATGAAATGGAAAAAATATATATATATAAATGTAAACGTCAACATTGTGATACGAGCGCAGCATAGGACTTGTTAGGCGGTAAGACTCGTTAGGATCTTTAAGAATAAAATATATGCATACGAGCATGGGCGCCGGCAGAATAAATTTGGGGGGGGGGGGGGGGGGTGACGTGATGTTTGGGTGTGGCAACAAAGATAACGTTTAGGTAGCTTTTTCTAAATTTTAATGAATTTGAAATGTAGCCCCCCCACTGTATACTAAACTTAATTTCGATTCGTTTGGAACGTGGCGTGATAAAGACGCCATATTAATTTGACGCGAACCTTAGTAGGTCATCGATTTAACTTTTGAAATGGAAAATAATTATTAATCTCTTGTGTTTTCGATGAGTGTAAATTTGTCAGCTCTGCGGGCTGCTTATTCATATAGAACGTACGAGATCGCAATCTTTATAGCGCGACTGTAATATAAATGTGCATGGTTTTCATATTTTGGGTTGCGTTCCCGAAGCGAGCGGAAGGCCAAGCATAAAATGTTCAAATATTTGTGGACAAAACGTAACTAGATATGCTATGCTAGATATGAATATCCCTCCGGGCTCCGGGTTGCCTGTAGGAATGTTATAAACACTTTAGCTCCTAGCCATAGGGCGCTAGTAATATAAACGTAGCTATTTTTTAGGCGTGAAGAGTTAACAATACTCTAAAGAAAGAAACAAACATAACCTTAAAAAATAGGAAAGCTCATCATCAGGACTGTAAAATATCTTATAATGCGTCAGATTCTCTGTTTATGATATGGACAACCCGCTTCCGGTTTCCGTCGATGACAACACATGTTTTCTATATTGATTGATGTGTAAACATCTTACGCGACGGTATGAAAGTAAATCTCGGGAAAATGAACGGAAGTGTGAAACCGGATAAGACATCATAACCATGCCCAGTATACTTTAGCGCTTTCTTGTAAACGTCTTTCTAACGACAGAATATAGGCAACCAATTCCAAATAAGTGGTTATCTATGTTCATGCGTCACGCGGCCTCAGGTGTCATTAGATTTTCATGTCGATATAGGATATGTTTACACATCAGTGTTTCGAGTACTAGTCGACTTGTCTCTGTTTGAGTTAGGTTGCGCCCCGGAGCGAGCGGATGGCCATGCGTGAAGAGTTAACATATTACTCTAAAGTGACGTTAACCCACCAATCAGAAGCGGCTAATATAGCATAGTGCCCTGGGACTGTAAAGGATCTTGTAACGCTTACAATACCGCGTCTCCAGAGCCGGACGCTTATTTGTATCGGGCGTACGTGACTTTTTATAGCGTGACTATTTTAAATTTAGGGTTAGTAGTAGTAGTAGTAAACTCTCTTTTGGCCGTTTTCGTGAGAAAATTCAGCCAGAAAGGACCTCTATCCGGCTTAGTTAGAGCTGGGGCGACTCATCCAAGATAAGTTACACCTGATGGATAGAGGTACTATTTTTAGAGCCGTCAGTATGTCGAGTATGTACTCCTGGGGGCTCAGATTGTTGCATGTACGGCTTGTTTTAAGGTTCGAACACCACCGGCTGGACACTCACACACATTTAAATCTTGTACATGCTCGGTTAGAGTCTTATGCAAAGGGGCTTCACACAATGCAGATATCTATAACCAGTTGCTGTCAGAGGTACTTCCCATCTCCGCAGGACCCACAGCCCCGATCTTCTTCAGATCACGTAATCACGTGCAAGAATCTGGAAGAATCTTCGTAGGAATCGACTCTACATTAAGCGACCCACCCTAAACACTGTCCTAACAGGCTGTGACTTTCCTTTCGAACCAACGGGGCCCCCAACGCTTTCTGCCGCGAATCACATGCACTTCCCGTCAGGTTAGAAAACCAGGCTCCCTTACCACGTCCGAACACCGCCAACTCCAAAGCGGAAGTCAAAATTTTGGGTTAGCTTTGGTTAGTTCATGTTCGTTGAGCACCCGTAGCGAGCGGAGGGTCATGCATAAAGTGTTCAAATATTTCTATCGGGGGGTATTGTAGCTAATATTTATATTACAGTCACGCTATAAAGAGTAGTTTGCTGGACGCTCGATACGAAAATGCGAGCCGGGATTTCCAAGTTACGGATGGCAACGAAATATCGATATATTGGATATATCGATATTTCTCCTAAATATATCGATATTTTCTTGCCGATATATCGATATTTTATCGCTTCGATATATCGTCCACAAAAATCTTCTACATAGAAAAAGTACAAAATAAATTTGCCTGTTAAAGTGTAAGAAATAGTTCTCCGAAAAAGTAGTCATTGTGACTAACGTCACCTGTTGTCTGTCGTTTTAGTATCGTTTGCCATTCGTATGGAATTTCCAACCGCAGTTAAATAAAAGAAATTAGGCCATGCTGCCGAAGCGACTATTCCAGCCAGGTTATTCGTTCAGGTGTGGCTGGCGTTGAGAAGCGTTTCCAGCGAGCGGGTAGCAACGCAAACGAATAACGAACAGCACCGTTCCAATGTGTCAGCGGCTTTAGATTGAATAATAAGCGTAGTACTTTTAATTTTAAATAATGTTTATTATAGAGCCTTCTAGAAGTAAAATTTGGAAATACTTTACGGAACAAAAAAAAACTGCTCAGTGCAATTCGTGTCCGAAGTTATCACAAAATGCTGGCAATACCTACCACTAATCCTGCTGTCCATTTGCTGCTTAAACATTCCGATGTGGATAAAATAGCGTTTGAATTAAACTTTTTGCGTATAAATAAATATATCGATAATGTTGTTTCGATATGATCGCGAGATTTCAGTTAATAATGCACTTGTGAATGAGAGGCGCGTGATTGGCTAGCTACGTGAGGTGGCGCATGTCTTCGCGTCTTCGTTACGTGATGCAACCAGTTGTTTGCAAGTCAGCAGATGGTCTAGGGTTCTGCATGGTTAGCCTTCACTTCGGCGACCCGGATTCAAATCCCGCCGATTTTGGGTTTTTTTAAGTAGACAGTTTTTTCTTGATTTTTTGTTTTTCTTGGGTATGGCTTGGGTTAGCACTTGGTTAGTTTTCTTTTCTTGAGCCCCGGAGCGAACGAAGCGAGCGGAGGGCCATATATTTGCCAATTGCAGGTCTTAAACCGCATGCGTTTACAAGTGCACTACACACTGAAATATCGCATCCGGGTCAAACTTTCCGCAACGAACAATTAGGTAATTGGAAAATAATATACGGTCCTGCCGTCGAGGGACAAAGAACACGTTGGAAACGGATTACAGAATTCGGCACGGGTAGTGAAAGCGTTTGCTTAGAAAGCATGTTCTAATCCCTCGGTGGGAGGCTGGACAGTCGTGTCGACTGGAAGGTATAAGGGCGGGATGCGTAGTGAAGGGTTATTCCTACTAGAACTCCAGGTTTTATTCTTGTGCGCGGTAGAGGGGTCTGAGGGCGGTCGGGGATATTTCCGGCGGGGATTTGGACTTTGGAGTCTCTGACAGAGACGGTTATACCTAGAGTGCGCGAAACATCCTTGCATTAGAACACTCAGTCGCGCCTTTCATAGATTTATTTTTTGTGCAGGAGTCGGGAGCCACCAGTTGCTCAGTCCCGTCTTACTTGAGGTTCCTCCAGTAAATACAAGGCCCCTCAAATTGCAACAACGTGTAACGCAAGCACAAGGGCAGCTGTGCCTCTGCCTAAGCGCCGGACGAGGGGTGTGCTGGCGAATTGCCTCATATGAGAGCAGAGCCATAGTGTCTTCCGAAAAGGGGCACAAATTATACCATACCAACTTGACAAGGGAATTCCCTTGTAGTCAATGGTAAATTGGCTCCCCCTATATATATTTTTCTATGTTGGCTCCTCAATCCTCATCAAACTGAAAATTCGGGACGCATGCAATGCTGGACAGCTTAGTTTACAAGAAGAAAAGACGATCCCGCAAAATGCGGGACACCTTACCATAGACATATAAAAGGGGATGCCTATGACTGTAGCCAAAAATATGTTGGTCAAACTAGAAGATCCATTGACAAGGGAAGGGAGTTTTTTTACGTATATTACATCGAAAATATCTGACATTCATCGATGTATCGTAAAAAATATTATATATATTTAAGCTTATCTACATTCTACACAGGGGATTGGAACAAAGTATTGATGATACTGCTTCATAAAAAAGGAGATCCTACAGACATAGCCAACTATCGTCCCATCAGCTTACTCTCTCACTTATACAAGCTTTCCACAAGAATAATAACCAACAGATTAGAAAAAAAGCTTGATTTTACCAATCAGTGGAACAGGCAGGATTTCGCGCAGGATTTGGAACTACAGATCATCCATTGGTCTTAAAAACTCTTATTGAAAGAACAGTGTAGTATAATAGACTGGTGGTTCTGATTTTCGTGGACTTCCTGAAAGCATTTGACACTGTAGAACCAGACGCAATTTTTAAAGCTCTTAGTCAATGCCGCATTGACTATAAATATACTAGACTAATACTAGGCTGACCAGAAATGTTTAAAGGCAAAAGAGTATATACAAGAAACCAGCCAGGACCCCTGGTGGATGCAGAAAATTTTTGAGGTGCCACGCCGAATGTTCACCCAAAAGTCGTTAAAATCGTTAAAAAACATGCGACCAACTTATGGGACCCACCTGAAAAATGTGTGGTGACCATGTCCAACACAAACTTTGTGAATAGTAATTATTTTTACCGTTATTTTTTTTCCTTTCCCAGGAAATATGATCGCTGAGTATAATATAGAGAACAAAACAGACAGCACACACAGTGCACGGCACACTAAAATTCTAACAACGGCTGTTCCCAAATTTAAACAGTTATGAAATGAATGAACGAATGAATGATATTATAGGGGGGTGTTAATACACTGCGACCTGAACAGATCTATTGTATCCCCGATGGTGCTTCCGTTGATGTGATTCTCAATCAGAGTACCTCATTCAGGTTCAGTGCATTGCAAGTAGTCTGGATAGTTTGGGTGGAAGTTCCTCCTGTTCGAAGATGCAGCACCCGAAGCAGGCCATTAGCCTGGTCGCGACCGCCTCGCACTCCGTGAGAGGTGTTCCGGGGTTAAATTGGGTTAGTTTGGGTTAACAGGCAACTGTCCTTGTTTTCAATTTTATTATCTTCAACTGCCTTCTTAACCGGCAGTGGCCCGTAAGAAAGCCGGCGAGGGTACGGAGATTGTTCTTCTCGTTGTTCTCACTCAGTGTTATAAGGTGTTTTGATCTTCCTAGGTGAGGGGGCCCTAGAAGCATCTTTATTATTGCCTTAATCCTGGCGTTCCCAAAGGCTGATTCATTTGGTTGGCTCGTCTTTCCTGAATTCTTCCTTGTAGGTGTGCGTCCCTATGCCACAAAAAGGTTTTGGTTCTAAAAGCGGAGTTGTACTCCTGCTTTTGCCAATTGGTCTGCTTTTTGTTGCTTTGGTCAAGGAAGGCGCAGAGTGCGATTTATTTCTCATTTAGAGTTTCTTGTATCGTGCTGGTCAGTTGGAACAGTGCGGTCTCTGCGGACCTGCCCGTTCTGCATGCATGCTGGCTTGCATTCAACGGCCGCGTTTCTAAAGTACAACCCAAACTAGCTTCTGCATCGTCATGAGTAAGAATGACGTTATACTGACTAGTCTAAAGGATTTGGGGTCTGTGCCATCATTCTTTCTTATCTTCGGGATGAAGGTGACTTTCGCCTGGTGATATCTACAAGGTGTGGCAAAATTTGTCTTATTCCCTTTTATAAAAGGGGCTGGGAAGATTTCATCCACCCCTGACTTTTTCCCTCTTTTACCATGACCTTGTGTAATCTCGCTGCAATTGGAGTAGAGGCGATCCTTTCGCAGAAGGCTCTAAAGTTGTTCCTTTTGGCCTTTCGGATTTCCTTAAGTAACTAAGTTAAGCTCAAAAAATTTAAATTTCAATCAAATATTAATATAAACCAAAAATATAATAACTTAAAGGCCCGTAAATAATAGAATAAATATTTTAAATAAAAGTCGTTAAACAGAAACTTTCCATGAAACAAAATTCGACAGGCATTTTTTTTTAAATATAAAAATATATAATTTAAAACTTTTGGAGGGGGAAGGGGGAAGAGGGGTGGAGGGAGGCATTTTCAAACGACGAACCAGATTATCAGGGGTTGATTTTTTTTAACAAATTCGCCCTTTTGTGACGGAAGCTCAGGCTCTTGGAATAAAGAGTATATCGGACAAGAAAAAAGAGTATATAGTATCTAATGTTCAAAAAGAGTATAATACTCTTAAAAAGAGTATATCTGGTCAGCCTACTAATACACAGTATATAAAAAAATACAACAGGATGCGCGAGGTTACAGAAAAACACAATTAAATTTCAGAAGAAACTCGAAAGAGGAGTTAGGCAAGGAGACACGATGTCACCCAAACTTTTTATTACCGTTCTCGAATACGCGTTCAAACGGCATAAACATCGACGGTAAGAGATTAGACAACTTGCGTTTTGCCGACGACATCATGCTAATCGCCGACGATATACAAGAAGCCTAAGAAATGCTGATAGAACTAGCGAATGCCGCCACAAAAGTAGTACTACAAATAAACACACAAAAGACAAAGATAATGACCAACCTAGTTCTCGGGGAACCTCTCACATTGGGAAGTCACAACACCGACGAAGTGAGAGAATATAGATATCTAGGCCATGACATAAAAATACACAGAGACAACCAAACGCAGGAGGTACAAAGACGAGTGGGGCTTGGATGGCCAGCCTATGGTAAACTGAACGGAGTATTCAAGAGTGAGATCCCGATCTGTCTAAAGCGGAAAGTGTTTAATCAGTGTGTGCTCCCTGTCATGACTTACGGAGCAGAGACACTCACGCTAACAAGAGCGAGTGCAGAAAAACTTAGAATAGCTCAACGTAAAATGGAACGCTCTATGCTGGGAATAACACTATCAGATCGCATCATATATATCCGCAAAAGAACGAAAGTGGAAGACATAATATCAAAAATTGCGAAACTAAAGTGGCAGTATACAGGACATGTAGCTAGACGCAATGATGATAGGTGGACGAAGAGATTATTAGAGTGGCGACCGCGAAACGACAAACGAAGTGCAGGAAGACCTGCCACAAGATGGAGAGATGACATAAAAAGAATCGAAAGTCAGTGGATGAGTGTGGCTTAAGATCGTAAACAATGGAAATGTAAAGGGGAGGCTTATGTCCAGCAGTGAACTACGTTAGCTGGGTGAAGAAGAAGAAGATATACATATATTTTGTAAATATTTAAGCCAACTTGACTTGACCAATTACTCGTATTGCCCGATGTTTGAATTTTCGTGCCGCAAAAATTGTATTTTGCCAAGTTTTGTGAAATACTTCCACAAAGCGCTTGGAGCCATATCAATCACTAAACACCGAAATTACTAAGATGCGGCAAATTTTTAAGAACAATAAGGACAAAGAACAGGATAACATAAAAGGAACAGGCTAATTAAACGATAACAAGTATATGAAAGTAAAATATAAATATTCTGAGGATGAGGACGAGGAAGAGGAACCACCCGATAAAATAATCTGCGAATACAGTTGCGACTTGCGAGACCTTTGATGTTGATGTTTTACCTCAACTAAGTGGGCATGGTCTTTTTAAGTTGTGAATGGTGAACTATTCGCGAAAACCATTTATAAAGAGATGGCAGATGGATTTGAATCTGAAAGCTGTTTTCTGATTGTTTTATAACGGCGCTCTTAGGATGTTTGTTTTTATTAATAAAGTAATAAATTCGTCAATATAGCTAATTTTAATTAAATGCACTGTAAAACATAACTTAACGTAAAAAAATTGAATAACAGAAGAAGTTTGTAAAAAAAAACTAGAGAAAAACAATGCCAAAAGCATTGTGTTTTTGAGATCCAATAGATGGCGATACTTGTAATAGTTCTTGGGTGCCTTTTAAGATGCTTTACACAAATAGAGCACTATTGGTCGATCCATCTCGTATTACAATATGCATAGAAATAGGACTTTGTGATGCAATCAATTTGTGGCAAGAGCTCTCGTGGTTGAGAAGTTTAGACGGCTGGGTCTCATCTAGACGACCCGGGTTCAAACCCCATTGCTTTTTTTAAAGATTGTTTCTAAACAGTTTTTTCTTGATTTTGGGTATGTCCTGGATTAGAACCTGGTTAGCTTCCTTTTCTTGAGCCCCCGTAGAGAGCATAGGGCCATGCGGATCGACCAATAGGCGAGGTCGATTTTTACATAGTTGTATAAAGGAACTTAAAATGCGTTCTTGGGTACTGTGACTACTGTGCCTAAAAGCCCCTGTATTTTCGCTCTTATAAGTATTTATCTATGACTGTATTCTTGGAAATTGACGAGAGCACAAAGTTTTCGATCTCTCGTTCGTGTTTGTGAATGTGACGTCATAGTCATAGATGGAAAAAAGACGAAACGTAAACTGAGTAATTGCGCGTAACTATCGCGCTGTGATGTATCCATCGATATATCGTATCATATATCGATGTACGATAATATCGACTTAAAATCCATCGATGCCGATGTATCGATATTTAAGTGTAGATATATCGATATTTTCGATGTATCGGAAAATATTGTGCATATCCCTACACATAATTCATTTAATAAATATGGCAGAACAGAAAAATCAAGTGTTGTGAAGCATACTTTTGAAAATAACGATTTACACTTACAAATTCAAATTAATTTATTAGATGCATAGGAAAGTATAGAAACTATTAAATGCGAGAATAGTTTAGAGGGCTTATTCCTTATAGTTCATTGTATTGGTTGACCGAGTGCGACTAGTAGGATCGGTTCTACTTTATCAAGTGAACAGTTAGTACAATCATCTCATGATGAACTAAGATGGTTAGCAAAACGCGCATTGAGTGTAGAAATTCTGTTTCAGTATTGTGAGTGAATAAAACTGTTCTAGTGGATTTATCCAATGCTTTCAAACCCAAACTTACGATATACGTAGTAATTCGGTATTTAACAGAATACCTTAATGTCAAATGCAGCTGACGTGACAAGATTAATAACAACCATTTGAATCAAACGCACTATGTTAATAATAAATTATATTAAAAAAAAAAGTGAATCATGCATTATATTTGGCCGATTTAAGGTAATCCCGTAACACGTCCAGCGCTGGTGATTCCTCTCCATAATCCTAAAAACAGAAAAAAAGGCAATTACTAAAAAGACAAATTCACAATTTTTATCATCACAAAAACTTTCTTAATATCAGAAGGCAAGTTATCAACCACGGTTGGTTTGGGTTCAGTCTGAAGAGGGAGCCTGCCTTAGAGATCATCACTTGGTATAGCCACAGTAAAACAGAGAGAATGACATAAAAGACCTAACCAAATACCTATATAGAAGAGAGAAGCAAGGCCAATGATTCAGCAATTAATTAGTAAATATGTCTTCAATAATAAACATTGCCGATCAGGCCTTTGCACAAATAAATATTTGTTATAAAAATACATTACTTTCCTTGCTCAAAGAAAATAAAGATTTTCTTCTGCTATTATATTATTCAAATCTTAAATGATGAAAGTAACAAAACTTGTTTATGAGACATTCATTGTTTAACTTATCAATGCTTTCGAGCTTCAATATCCCAGTCACATAATTAAGAAGTGCCCTTAACATTGATTTGTCATAAAACCAGATAATATGAGTAGAATGAAAATTTCTAGAATAACAAACACAATAACTCACATAATTTCAAATTTGCTATAATACACAATATCAAAGCAAAACCTATAGATCTTTTGCCATATAAATATCATTAAATCTGAAATGTCAAAAATACAGGCATAATATCAATTTTCAGTAACATTTTATAAAATTAAAAATATTTTCTAATGTGAAGCCTTCATATTAAAAATTGAACAATTACCCCTAAAGGGTATGTTAATGCTTGAATTTTTGATTTGTAGCAAAAACTCTCCACT